>JAVSBU010269527.1:0-11589 GCA_033118015.1 Loricariichthys derbyi | reverse complement strand
AATTACAGAAATTGTAAAGCTGCTTTGAGACAATGCTCTATTGTAAAAAGCGCTATACAAATAAATTTGACTTTGACTTTAGTTTGTAGTCTCTGGGCCACACATCTGGCAATCTTTGGTTTTCAGATGATTCACTGCAGCAGGTCGTGCAGGTTACTCCAGATGAAGCAGAATCATGACTCAGGCTCATGTCCAGTCAGGTGAGTTAGGACAATTGGAATCAAAACAGATGAAGGCTCTTCTCCAGTATCATGTCTGGTTCACTCATATATCACAACAGAGAGAGAGAGATCACAGATTGTTAGAAGTGTTGACAGAGTACCAATCCTCAACAGGTATGGCTTAAAGCTTAAGGATGACTTAATGTGATTCATGAACTTTTACCCAGATTGGCGTAGCCTTAAGAGGAAACAGCTCAGCCATGAGTCATTCAGATTCCAGTAGTTGCAGCAAGCTGACATAACTGTCCTCTGATATACCTAAACTACTCAATTACAGCTTCAACTATGGCTCTAAAAGTTCTCAACAAACTAGACCTGTTATTTAATGCAACCAATTAAGAGTAAGAGTATTTTGATATACTATTTAGTAAGACAGTACAGTATACCTATGCTTATGTATGTCACTGTACTGTTTTAATCATATGTGGACATAGGCTACTATGAAACTTTGTGAAATCTCAGCCTAGTATAGTATTATGATAAGTATACGGGAAGTACAAAGGGTTCTGTCATGGTAAGAATAGTGTATATTTTACATTTTTACAGATATCTGATCAGATACATTTTTACATATCTTAGTAATGGGCTTGGTGGTGTAAGTGATTAGCTCTGTTCCCTTACTACTCCATATCTTTGGTTCAATTCCCAGCCAGAACTGGACAATTACATCATTTAGCAGATACCCTTATCTAGAAAGACATATAACTAGTGTACAGTCTTACTATCCAAACAAATGTGGGTAGCAGCTTGGCAGAGGTGGGTTTTGAACCCTAAACCTTCCGGTCCATAATCTGGTATCTTATCCACTAAGCCACCTCATCTCATAGGAGCCTGAGTTTCCCCTGTGGACTTTGGTTTTCTCCCACGTTCCAGAGATGTTTTACGTGTGTGCATGTATGTGATGGAATGGTACTCTTTTTCACTTTGTGCCCTGTGCTGAGGGTTGGGCCTCGGCTCCCTGCGATCCTGAATTAGATTATGTGGATATAAAAATATATTAATGAAAATGATGATTTTGTTTAATTTTGATCTAATTTTGTTTAATCCCTGCTTGTTTTGCTCAGAGTTGCGGTAGACTCACAGAACACAAGGTGTATACAATTTTATATTTAATTAATATAATTTATTATTATTATTATTATTATTATTATGGAGTCACTGCGGTGTAGCGGTTAGCACTGCCGCCTCACAGCTTTAATATCTCCAGTTAGATCCTGACCCCAGGCTCTACTTATGTGGAGTTTGCATGTTCTCCCCTTGACTGCATGGGTTTTCTCCGGGTAATCCGGTTTCCTCCCACATTCCAAAGACATGTGTTAGGTTAATTGGTGTTTCCAAAGTGCCCTTAGTGTATGAGTGTGTCTATGATGGATTGGTGCCCTGTGTCACCAGTTAGGCACCGGCTCTCCTGAAATCCTGACTAGCATAAGCAGATAAGTCAATGAATGAATGAATTATTATTATTATTAGTAGTAGTAGTAGTAGTAGTAGAAGAAGAAGAAGAAGAAGAAGAAGAAGAAGTAGACATATTGAGCAATACATAGCCTCATTAAGAGTAAAATGATCATATGAAGTACACTGAAAAGAGAAATAAAAGAGGGAGACTGAATGCAAGTCAATAGTATGCAAATACATGCAGTGTGTACAGGGTAGTCAAAAGCTGATCATATGACAGGATACTGGTGTCCAAAAAGCCCTCTGACGTGTTCTTGACCTTTGTACTAGATTTTCGTCAGTGACTAGTGAAAACCGTGGGTGGATATAAAAACCAGACCAGTCTGGGTTCAGCAAGCATTCAAAGTGCAAGTCACACCAGCTTTTTTCCTCTTCAACTCAGAGACACAACAGCAGGTGAGATTAATACTGTATTAAATAAATCTTTATGCTTAAGACTTTATCTTACTGTTGTGGTTTCACACTTGTCTTTTGGATGTTTTTACAGTGAAAGAAATGGCTCCTAATGATACAATCAACCAGGTAAGTACTCTCACTTTACTGTAAGGACTTTCCAACTTTTTCTTCATTAATAATTAAATCTTAAAGAAATATGGATAAACACTTTATGATAACTATTTTACTCCCTGTAGATAACTAAATAATTTTAAAGTATTTTATAATTTTCACAAGAATGCTAGTATCCAGTTGGGCTTGTTTGATGTCATTTTTTTACCAGCCCTTCTTTCCTCATATTACGGTTGTTATAATAAACACTTAAAAGCTGTAGATCAACATATAGTCAAAATATAGCCTGACAGTTTTTTACTTCAGTTTTGTACTTTAGGAAAACAATGGGGTTTACACCGTATTGTGCACCCCATAACACTATAGCGTTGAGTCCAAATGACGTCACGACTGACTCGAATGTTTTCCACAAACGTTTCAGCGTGGCTCTGGTACAGCTACATGTATTCAATCTTTCATCACTCTCTGTGAAAACATATTCCAGGAGCGATATTTTTGCATGAAACGATTGCGGACCACAGCATAGTTCAGCTTAAAAGGTGGCTGGAATGTCGAGGCTTGCCTGTTACCAGTAGAAAGACGGATTTAGTGAGTAGGTGAGTTGGAAATTTACTAGCTGTTTGTGTCAGACTCGGCAGTGGTCCCGTCACGACTCTGTATCGTCTTATTAATACCCCATTAACCAGACTTTTTACATAAAATGTGTTCGTACTGTCTCTAACTTTATTGTGAAGATTTGGGTCTTCAATTTTGAACGATACATGTGCTGTTTAGTGGTCGTGGGAGACCTGGGTATGTGGTTGTAACACTTAAATTGCGATACATAGAAGTTACACATAGTCTACAGACTTTAAGACCCAGATATATAAATTCAAGGCTTTTCAAAGTCACTGTAAGATATTATTTCTAAAGTCCTGACTTCAATGCTTTTAAAACTTTTAAGACTCTGTAGAAGCCCTGCTGTATTTAGTGTGTAGTAGCACACTGGCATTAGCGCACTTCTGGGTTTGTTAGCGAGGTTACTGACTTATTAACAGTAAAAAAAACAACTTGTTCTGGAGTATATGTTGCTGCTATCGGCTCGGGGTGTTCATCAATGCATATATATGTGTCCTTCTTTACTTTTTTGTGTATGAAGTCTGGTCTTCCCCATGCTTGAGCCCCCTTTTAAATGTTAATCCTTTCATGTAGTCCTTGTCGGAGTATTGAATCGCTACGGCACAATGCATAACTGCAATGCTTTGTTGTGACCATTTCTAAGTGGTTTTGATGAAGAGTTAAGACGCAAAAAAAAAAAGCCCAAACGCCAGCGTTACAATGCAGTGTTTGTCCGAGAGTAGCTTACATTCGCGCGCATGAGCATTTGAGCATGCTATTTTTAGAAAAATATGTCATTCTGACTCAACCCTATTTTGTCCTATTGTTATAGACTTACATAACAAGGTGCATATAGAGGAAATATAGCAATATAGAGGAAATTAAATAAACAAGGCAAACAAAATTCATTCATTATCTTATCCGCTTATTCTAGTTAGGGTTGTGGGAAAGCCGGTGTCTAGCTGGAGACACAGGGCGCAAGGCAGGAAAAACCCTAGACAGGGTGCCAATCCATCATAGGGCTCTCACAGACTTTAGAAACACCAATTAACCTAACACTCATATCTTTGGAATGTGGGAATTAACTGGAGTACCTGGGGAAAATCCACGTGGAGACTATGAGGACATGCAAATTCCTCACAGGTGGAGCCCGGAGTCGAGACTGAACTGGGTATCTCAGAACTGTGAAATAGCAGTGCTAACCACTGCACTGGCAAACAAAATCTCTTATTTAAGTAATTATGTTCAAAATTTCTACAATTATTCGCAATACACACACTTAGGTGCTTTAGGATTGTGCCGACACAAACATTTTTCCTAAATCCTAATTTCTCTGTGACCAAATATATCAGTTACAGTATCATCATCAGTTAATGTCCTCACAGTTAAACAGTTATAGACTTTATCCTATTTGCATCATTACTCCTCGACACAAGTCTGCTAACGCAGCTCTGTTATGTGCTCACACTCTGTATGAAAGCCATTGACTTCCCCAGAGGCTTCTCTTTGACTTCTATGAGTAGAATTATTGCAATTTTGGTCTTCCAACCTCAGATACAGTATTGCCCTATATGTGCACAAAGTGTCGTCTTCCAGCATGTATAATGAGTTTTATTTAAGTATTATGTAACTTGTCCTGATTTTTAGAATGTGGTTACTCGAGTGGCCCAGCTTCCATTGGTGAGCTACACCTATGGGATGTTGTCAAACATGTACAGCAACACCAAGGACAACCATCCGTACATCAAGTCAGTATGCGAGGCTGCTGAGAACGGCGTGAAAACGATCACTTCAGTCACCCTTACCAGTGCTCTGCCAATTATTGGCAAGCTGGAACCACAAAGTAAGCATTGATACTCTTAGAATTAAACCAGTCTAGTGTACAATTGGCATAAAACCAATGTTTTCAAATAATTTTCTATTCTAGTCTCTTTGGCTAATGACCTCGCATGCAAGGGTCTGGACAAGATAGAGAAGACTCTGCCAATTCTTCACCACCCCCCTGAGCAGGTGAGACTAAAGTAAATAATGGAGCTATAACCCAATTAAGTCAATGTGAACAATATTCAGTATTTACCTCGTTTTTGCTCTTGCTTTTGTCTTTTATAATAACATACCCTATTGAACTTTCTTTTTGTTTCTCCTTTAGCTTGTTGCCAATGCTAAAGGCACTGTCACTGAAACTGTGAATGGTGCCAAGGAGAGTGTATCCCACACTCTGAATGATGTGCTGGTTAGAACCAGAGGAGTGATGCAGGGAAGTGTGGAGAAGACAAGAATGGCTGTCAGTGGTGGAGTCCACACTGTAATGGAAAGTAAAATGGCCCAACTGGTGAGCAGTGGTGTGGACACTGCACTGAGCAGCTCAGAGATTCTGGTGGAGCGCTATCTGCCTGCACCTGAGGATGATCAAGGTGAGAGAGTGCTTTCTGTTTAATGTGATAAATGCTAAATTTACTTATCGGTCAGTACAGATAGGCACCATTTAACCTCTGTCTGGTCAAGATCCAATCGCTTTAATGGCCAAAATTTAAGAATTATAATAGAAAATAAAAAGCTGTCTCGTGTACATCTAATGATAGAAACCTAGCATGTTCAAGCCCTTATGAGACCACCTGACAGAAAATGGATCACACTATTGAAAGGCATTGAAAAAACATTGCATTTTTCTGTCTTTTTTGTTTGTGGTAAGTGTTTGAAGTTTAATAGAATTATCAAAGATATGAATTACTGTATTGTACATTACAGTACTGTACAAAATCTTTCCACATATGTATTTTAATTCATAGTCATTCATTTATTTTTGTCTTATCTGTATTATCCTAGTCAGGGTCATGGGAAAGCCAGTGTCTAGCCAGCAACACAGGGCGCAAGGCAGGAACAACTCTAGATAGGGCACCAATCCATCATAAGACTCATACACACACTCACACAATTAGGGCACTTTGGAAACACCAATTAACCTAACACATGTCTTTGGAATGCGGGAGGAAACCGGAGTATCTGGAGAAAACCCATGTGCATACGGCTAGGACATGCAAACTCCACACAGGTGGAACACAGAGTCAGGATCGAACCAGGAATCTCCTTGCTGTGAGGCGACAGCGTGCCACCGTGCCACCTTTAATCAATGTAGATGTTTAAAATAAAACATTACATGCAAAGTATCTAAACTCATATGACTGTAATTTCTGGTCATTGTTCATTTTGGTCATAATATGGATGGTAAACAGAGCATAGCAATGAAACCTGCTGGTACAATAGTAATATCAAATCCATAGAAAGCTCTGTCTAAAAGAGTATAAGATGCCCTAGTGAGAAGGATGGTGTTTGTGCCTCTCTTGTCTCTAAGAGTAATTCTAATCAATTGCATGCAAAAAAATAAATAATTAATGCATTAAGCTGCCCTATGACACTGCATACAGAGTCGTTACAAAATTTCATTACATGTATCAGAAGAAGCGAAGGTTAGCTATTAGCCTTCTATTTGAGTAGCCATCAAGTGATAGGAGTTTGCTAGTGGCTGAAATTTTGACTAGACTAGGAGTACATAATACAAGGCTTTGTATACTTTTTGTTTTTCCAGAAAAAAAATGTTACAAGAGTACATTGTGCTATTATAACCGAGCTTATTTTGTATGGATCAGTTATATAAGCATTTTAGCTCTTCCACTACAAGGGCTTTAAAAGCTTTAAAAATTCCTTCTTGACAGGAAAACAGATTATTGGCCAATCACAATGTGACCCATAAACACAAATCTAAACAGTCGGTTGTTGTTTTCAGTGCAGTGTAATCCACTGTTTATAAAACCCAAATGAGAACTGCCAGAGCTTACAAATCTGCTTAATATTAACTCCTTTTTTCCCTTCTTTAAGAATGTGGGACCAGTTTGACTAAAGGTTTTGATGAAAATGTAGAAGAACCCAGCTACTACGTGCGACTAGGCTCACTGTCTACCAAGCTGAGGCAGAGGGCATACCACAAAGCCATCAGCAAGGTTCATGATGCCAAGAAACACAGCCAAGAATCCATCTCCCAACTAAATCACACTATGGATCTGGTATGTAGTCTGTCAAGTCAGACCTTATGACTGCAAGTGTTTCCTCTTACAGCTTCAACTACAATCAAGGAATAAGCTCTAATGTCTCAAATAATGTGCAAAGTGCCTAATCCTTTAAGCCTACAATATTTAAATTTTTTTACTTACAAAAAATTGCTGTTTTTTCTCCTTCCCACTGCCTCTATATTCTGTACAGCCTATAACTACTGGTAAATAAACTGGTTCACATTTTGAATGAATGACCTGTCTTACATTATTAGATTGAATACACAAAGAAGAATGTTGATGGTGCCAACAAAAAGATGCATGAAAAATGGAGCACACTAATGGACTGGAAGTCTACATCTCAGAATAACGTTAAGACTGAGGGTGACACTGACAGTGAAGCAGAGGTACAGAAGCTGTTATATTCTTTATTTGTCCCCATTAGCTAATGCAAAGAAGATGACACTTTAAAATGACCTGACTTCCTTCTTTTCTCCAGATAATTGAGTCCCGTACTTTGACCCTCGCTCGTAACCTGACCCAGCAGCTCCAGACGACTTGTGTGGGAGTGGTGTCCAGTCTCCAGGGTTTGCCACAGAATATCCAAGACCAAGCACTTTCCATGAGCCATATGGCTGTAGATGTCTACACCAGATTCAACAAAGCTGCAGGTCTGAGTGATCTCTCCGGCACAGTCCTTACCACAACTCGGGCTCAGCTGAACAGCATCAGAGATTCTTTGGACAACATCATGGATTATTTGGTCAACAACACGCCACTCAATTGGCTGATGGGTCCATTTTACCCTCGTATGGAATCAGCTACAAAACCCAACAGCTCCCAGTGCAGTGACCAGGGTATTCCCCAGCCTGAACTGGAGATGCAGCAGATTAATAAAAAGCTTTAGTTTACTAATCTTTATTTAGTCTTTAAATTTCAAAGTTTTCATCTAATTTTCATTTAAGCCTGTGGTACTTTGTGGTGATACTTATGATGTACATTCCATACCTGAAATAATTTCTAGTTTTCTGCTATGTGCATGTACAATTTCTAGTAGTTTGTGCCATCAATAAATGTACCAGTAATGTACAATGGTCAAGTAATGACAGACAGCATAACCATGAAGTGCCTGCATATGTTGTTTTTCTTTTTAATACCTAATAAACACATTATACATACCATGTAGAATTATTAAATACCTGTACCTGTACTGTACTTAAGTAAGACCTGGAGCAGGAACAGTAGCTCAGAACCATCATAAATCTAGGGGATTGTGATGAAAGTGCTGTCATTATAAACATTAATCCATAAACACTTCTTGTTTTAAACCTCTCTTTTGTTCAAATTTTTCCCTAAAGGCCGTTTATACATTATGTAACTGATAACCCAAAGCCATTAGTATTTGGATATTCCAGCTTAGTAGTGATCGAAAAAAAAATGCCTATGTCTCATAGAATTCTTGTAGTTTGGAGAGAACCCAATAATCACTCTTTGGATTGCTACTACATTACTGTAAATGATATAACATCAAAATCCAAACATACTGTTAAATATATTAATTGACTATCTGATATGTTTCGCAGACAGGAATTACTTGTGTCAGAGCCCTCAAAAAACATAACTGTGTGAAAATGAGTCTGGTAATGACAAAGAAGACTAAACAGAGGACAACATTGATACACTTGTATACATTTAAGGGTAATACAGTGAACCTCAGAATAAAAACTTAATTGATTCTGGAAGTCCATTCAAATTCGGATTTGTTAAAGTCAGAATCCAAAGGCTGGGTCAAATACAAGTTTTACCGATGTTTGAAGTTAGAATTTTAGTTCGAATTTGAGGGCAAAAGTATTTCAAATGGACCATTGTATGTTCAAATTAGTTGAATAAAGAGGTGTTTGAATTCTGAGGTTCTACTATAACAGCCTTACTTATGACTAAGAAATAATATGCATTTATTGTAAAAATTAATTACTCTGTCACTTAAAAATCATATCTGGTACAAAAAAAATCCTAGATGTGAATTGTGTAAATTTCACCTATTGTAGTTTGTGGGACAAAAAAGTAAAACATTTGTTGGCCAGTGTAAACTTAATAACTTATGGATCATTGTGTGGAGGCACGAGGTGCAGTGGTTAGTGCTGCCGCCTCACAGCTCTGAGATCGCCGGTTCTTCCTGGCCCCGGGCTCCACCTGTGTGGAGTTTGTATGTTCTCCCTGTGTTCATGTGGATTTTTTCCAGGTACTTTGCTTTTTTCCCCACATTCCAAAGACATGTGTGTTAGATTAATTGGTGTTTCTGAAGTGCCCTTAGTGTGTGAGTGCCCTATGATGGATTGGCACCCTGTCTATGGTTGTTCCTGCCTTGCACCCTGTGTCTCCGGCTAGACACCGACTCTTCCACAACCCTGACTAGGATGAGCAGATAAGACAACGGATGAATGGATCACTGTGGAGTTTTGTTATATTATTCAATTGTCATTGAAAACTTAAGTTAAGTAACTATTTTTTCTGTTTTATAATCTTCTTCTTTTGGCTTTTCCCTTTTATAATAAGTAACCAAAATATGTATTTATCTTTTTCACGTTACTTAGGTAGTTGTAGAGGCATTAACTGTATTTTTGGATATCATTTTATTTTGTTGTGCTAAAATTGTTTACATCTTTCTTTTTAGAACTTTTTGACTAATTTGTAGATTGAAAAAAGCTGATTTACAAATCATATGTACAGTACAGTGTGCCTGTGTAATATAGTGTGCATGTGTTATATAGTCAGCGAATATAGCAACGAGTCACTTCCTGCGACTTCTCCAAACAATTTGGCGGTTTGTCGGAAGTGGGTCCTGAGCCAGTTAGTTGGTTAGAGAGATGCAGGGTTACGTAGCGGGTTGATTTTACTTACTCATTCACGTCTCCTTTGGTTAAATATAGCACTTTTGTTTGATGGGTAAGGTTAGGCGACAGGATGTGTATCAGTGTGCTATCTGAAGCGTTGCGGGTCGTAACTGATTACTTTTATTTAGTGCGTTAGCTTGCTAGCTAACACTTTAGCCGTTAGCTTAGCAGCGCGTTCTGTCCGTTGTTTGTTTGTGAGCTGGTAGAAGTGAAACATGGCGTGTAATCCTCAAGATGGCAGGGGGAAATATTTATGGTGGTATCTTCAGAGCTTGGAGTTTCACCTGGATGTCGCTTCTAGTACAGGAAACACCAACATGAAGCACCTCAACCTGGGACCGTGAGTAGCATCATAAAGGATTCATTCAGTAGGAGCGTTTAATTCTGCAGCCTTAGTTTGTATCTTAAAGTCAGACTTTACTGCAAATAGACCTCAGAATGATGTACAAACATACTCAAACTCTGTGGTCATTTTAAGCCCTAGTCTTTTCATTTTAATTTATATTTACCACCTGACATTGTGTATGGAGTGCTGCTAATATACGAGTACATTATAAAAAAATTAGAATACCATGAAAAAGTTCAGTATTTTTTGTCACTCATTGCAGAAAGTGAAATCCATACATTATAGATTCATTACACATAGAGTGAAGCATTTCAAGCCTTTATTCTTGTTATTTTGATGATTGTGGCTAATGAAAACCCAAAATTCAGTGTCTCAGAAAATTAGAATATTACATAAGATCAAGATCCACTAAACACAGATGAATCCTAAACATGGACTATAAATGTCACATTCCTTGTATGAAGCCACTCTTGAACTAGAGACTTCAGAAGTCTTATCAGAACTGTGGAGAAAAAGAACTGGACTGTTGCTCAGTGGTTCAAAATCCTCATTTCAGATGAAAGTAAATTTTGCATGTCATTTGGAAATCGAGGTCCCAGATTCTGGAGGAAGAGTGGAGAGGCTCAGAATCCACATTGCTTGAAGACCAGTATGAAGTTTCCACAATCAGTGATGATTTGGGGAGCCATATTGCGACACATTCTCAAAAGCATCTCTTGAAATATTATCCCATACTTAGTAAAGTGACTTTTATTAAATCCAAGCTTCTGCCATGGTCATCTCAGTTCCCTGGTCTAAACCCAGTAGAAAATCTGTGGGTGAGTTAAAGTGGGGAGAGTACAAGAGCCCATCTATCTCAGAATGATCAGGGGAGAGTCTGTGAAGAGGAACGGTCTTTTCCCTGTTCTGTATACTCCAACCTTATACGGTGTTATAGAAGACCAAATGCTGTTGTGTTCATGTCATCCTTTATAATCTAAAGCTAATTGGAGTTTAATTTCTGTATGCAATAAATTATTAATCATGCATTTTATGTTTTTTAGGAACATGTTTGATAAACCAAACAAAGAAGCCTTCTATCTTGTCATCCATTTCTTGTTTAGGAAGTTGAACCCTTCCCTTGTGAAAGATGTATTCAGGTATGTTACAGCTGAAAATACAAGGTGCTTCTTAACAAGCTTTTTTTATTTGGCTGTCTTTTCTAAATTTCTGTTTGCTTTGTCTTCTAGACATTGTTGGCCAGTTTTGGATCACAAGACCGATTCTAAATTTCGTAAAGCAGTGTATGGATGGCTTCAAGAAATAGCGGTATATAGCAGATTCTGATCATAATTACTAACGTAAAAAAATTTTTATACCCCATTCTCACATAGCAGTATTTTGACCTGGGCTATTGTGGGTCAAAAAGTCACGACATTTACCACAAAATTAAAGTAAAAAGGGGGCATAGAATAGTATGCAAATTATCCTACCGTTAAACCTCGCCAGGTGCCGTACACATTCCAGAGTGTCATGATTGTACC
>JAVSBU010269311.1:0-11591 GCA_033118015.1 Loricariichthys derbyi | reverse complement strand
TTTCTCCTGTCTTTTTGTCAGTTCCACTGTCTCCAAACCTACAACATAGCTGGTGTCACCACAGTCTTGTAAACTTTTCCTTTGACCTTTGCTGTCAACCTTCTGTCCCAAATCACTCCTGAAACTTTTCTCCATCCACTCCATCCTGCCTGGACGCTTCTTAACCTCTTTACCACACTCCCCATTTTCCTGGACAGTCAACCCGAAGTACTTCTGCACCTGTGAGACATCTGCTCCTTGTACATGTACTCTGTCTTACTACAGCTGACTTTCATTCCTCTTCTTGCTCGAACTGCATTTTTAGTAGCTGATGTTTTGCTTCCAACATTTAGGATGTTAAAGCCATAAATTCACAGAATAACAGTGATGAAGTGCACAGAAGGTCAAATAACAGTTTTATCCACGTTTAATGGCAGAACTTTGCATTAAACCAGGGTGATAGAGCATAGAGCCGAGCAATCAAGGGTTAAGGTGCTTGTCCAAAAGCCCAACAGTGGCAGTTAAGTGAATTATGGATTGCATCAAGTCATTTCGCAATTTACGCACTCATGCAATCTTAAAATCCAAGCAACTGTGGGTTAAGGACTATCAATGAACAACCAGTGAGTTTGGCCAGGGTGGGACTTAAACTACAGACCTTATAATCTATAGTCAAGCAGCTTAACTGCTACACCATCTTTGTTCACCTTTACAAGCTGTGCTGAATGTGCAGATGCAGTAAACCAATTACCGAACACTGACTGTTGATGTGGGGCGAATTCAATAGCGGCAAGTGTTCGGTAAGCAGAAAAGCCTGAAGATATTTTGGGCAACTGGAAGCTGTTAATGTATTGTACTGCATAGGTGCTCAGTTTCCATCTGCTTCTCCTGGAGAGGGTCATCTGGTGCTCTACCTCAAATGATTCATCAATAGGAAGAGCCACAGAGAGGACAACAGCACAGATACTGATACAACAGCGGCAAGGTAATGTGTGTGTGATGGTGTGTATCGTAGATCAAAAGGTAGGTAGATCTATTAAAAACAGATATTAGGTTTACTACTTTACTAATGTTTAAATGTTAGCAAACACTTGTATGCATCTGTGAACAACTCGTAGCTTCATTTGAATGCCAGTTCGGTGGCATAGCAACTGTTTGAGTCTGGTATGCACAGATCCAGACCAAAATGAGACGGCCTTCAGGTCATCACACACGTTATATGACAGGTGGCTTTTTATATCCATATTTTGCAGCTATTTAATTCTGCCTTAAAAATGACTACACATCATTTAGTTTAGTGTTTCCATTAAATCTTTAAGTTTAAAAAAGTTTAGTCAGCAAATGAGCAATGTCAAAAAAATGTCCACTGCCAATTCTAAAGCCAAACTCTTTTCATTGGTGTTCATGCGATGGTGGACTGAATCGCCCAGCTATTATTTCCATTCTTGTCCTCAGTTGTAGCTGCCCGGTGTGTTTGTGCACTCTTGATTAGTCTGTAGAAACTTCTTTCTGCAGCACTTGTCAGCACTGGACTGGACTATTACCTCCAAAGTGCTTTTGGAGTGAAGGTTTGATCATGCCACGGTCATGCGTGACTGGATGTTCAAAATGGCCTTATGTGATTAAAAGGTTTGCTCAAGAAGTATTTTGTGCACCATGTTCCATGTGTATCATCTGCCTCATGATGTTGCCATGTAATGGCAAAAGGACAGACAGAGGAATTCTGATCATTTGTTAGACTTTGACTCTACAAACGCCATTAAAAATCTGGACTATTTAAACACAAAGTCACAAACTTGAGGAGGCCTATACACCGAGTACAAAAGGCTTTATGGAATGGGTGGAATCCTTACCTGACAGGATTGCCCATATTAGGGTACAGGATGGAAAGACCAAGAGCAGACATGCACCAAGAAGGGACATGCACCTCGAGTTTTGTGCTTTGTCTGATTAATCCATGATTAACTTGACAGAAATGTTTTTTTGTTTTCCCCCTAGTAAACAGTATGGCAAGTAGGAACGTTTTGTAAACTACTGTGCAAATATTGAATCATGCTAACATTTCATTTTCAGAAGAGCTTGCATGTGCGCCAGTCTTTGGGTTCAAAGAGAACAATGGAGGTTAGTGTTACATGAGGGCTGTTCTGAGGGACTTCGCTCTGTAATTCAAGAGCGAAAGAGGACAAACGAAAGCACATTTCAATTAAAAACTGCAAGCAGCGTCAGCAGGTCAGACCAGATATTTATGTAAATTCGAGACAGTCTGTGAAGACAAACAGTCAAATTGGCCTTAGCTTGTAAGCCCAACGTGTCTAGTTTGACAAGAAAAGGAGGGTCTCTCTTGCAATCAAAGAACCTCACAAAAATACAGGGGGTGCTGCGAAGCTCGAATTATGATACATTTAAGAATTATCATCACAATAGTTCTTTAGGTGATAAACATTTGCCTAAAAAATGAATTAATTAATGTAGTTGCAATTAATGTAGTTGTTCAACAGCAAACCGAAAGATTCGACTGGAGACAAACATGATGATATCAAAATGAACATTTTAGACTTACTATTTTAGTAACTTGTTACTTTTGTTAGTTTGTAGATATGAGCAGACAGAAGAAATTTCATAAATATGCAGCTTCCTGTACACACACCAATAGATGCATTTTAAATTCAAACTGCTAGTGGTATTAGAGTCCAAGTGGCTTTATGAGGCAGTCCTCCATTAACTTGTATAGAAATACTCAGTGAGGTTTTAGCTAAAGTTCTGCTTAATCTGTGTTTTTGGTTGTGTTACCAAAAAATAATAAGCAAATGTGTGTGTGAAATGCACAAATGCAGGCTTCAGAATGAAGGTTTGTCCTTGCGTTAACGTTTTGGAGGCGTGGCTTAACACCAAGGGGCAAAGGGCTGCAACTATCGTGCACGACTTAACACTTGTGTTTAACTTGCAGGTCTATGGCAAGTCAACAGAAATGTGTTCTCACATACTGTACAGGCTCAGTGGGGACACAAGTGACATTTCACACAAGTGTTTATGCTGATATGTGTGTTTGTGAAAACTGAGGCTTTTGGAAAAAAATAGTCTCAGGCAAAATGGAACAAAAGTGTATTCAGCCCTCAAAGAGCTAAGTGTTATGAGATGAGCACTGGTTCTGGCAAACAAATGAAGATATACCAGAAAATCCCCTATCCATATCGGGCACAAAAATGTGGAAACTTGTACAGACCAGTCTTTTACTTGTATAATTGCACCACAGAAAGCGGGGCCAACCGTAGTATGCCATGTACAAGGACTTTTTTGCTCTTGCTTCAGGGTAGGTGCTGCTCAGCAAACAGGAACCGAGTGGTGCAATTATGCAGTGTTTGGTTCAAATCCAAGTGGAGCTCAATTGTCATATTTAAATATACTTGTAAACCAGTAGTCGTATAAATGTCAGATTTTTTTTTTAGTTGGGTAGAAAAATTGGACCGATGGAGAACCTCAGACTTTACTGAGCCTATAAGTTACGGAGGCGGGACAAAGTGATTGAGTTGTCTAAGCAAAATTCCCATGGCTTTCATCGCTTCAGCATCCCAGTGTTCCTGCTAGCGGTGCGAATGCAAACCAACAAAGGCCAAAGAGCACGTGTAGTTCTTGGGGGACCTGGTTACTCCCAAATTATTCAAATATAGTTTGGTGCAATAACACAGACATCTATGTCTCCAGGAGCCAGCGATTAATATCTAAATTTCCATAATGCCAAAAACCACCAACTTACAAACAAGAAAACTGTTCCGAGACGAAATTCTTGCTTGGTCTGACTGTGTGCAGCTCATGGTTGTATTGATATTGTGTGGATGCATGAATTTTACTGAAGCACTTATGGAATTTAAACATGTTAATAACCTATCCTTTTTTTATTTCCTTCTTGCTGTTGACGAAGGCGGACGTATTTCTCTCCTCTCCTGTCCTAATCTTCCCTGCTTCGCATCTGCTGTTTTTAGTCTATTGTCTCATCTTGAGAGACTCTCCGTGCTGTTCTTCGAATCAAGAAATTATGGATCTTAAGTGGTCTCTGAACGCAACTGACATCATCTTCTCAACAAGAAGTCTGGGTTCGCGGGAGCCAACTTGTCTTGCCGCAACGTTTGTGGCTGGCTACACGAGACGCGTGGGAGAGTTGCCGAGTCGTGTGCCTGGCCCTCTTTCCGTGGAGGACATTGGGGATATTTACTTATTCGGAACCATGATCACAGGTGTTTTGCTAATTGAATTAGGCATTGCCCTGGTGTATCGGAAAATTTGCGGAATGAAGGCCGCTGTCCAAGGCCCCCTAAGGCTGCCCAACATGATTGAGGCAGTGGGCAGAGCTGTCAGCACTCAGACTGTATGCCGTGGGACTGGGACCATCTTGGAGAAGCTGGCTGCTTTGCAGAGGAATGTGGATCCTCTCGGAGACCAACTGGACTATTTAAATCCGGACAATTTAAAATGGACAATTTAAACGGACGGGACAATCGGATACGGACTTGAGGTAGTTGTGTTTCAAGTGTGTGCGACTGCCGTCATGGATTCTTTTGCTTATTTGGTTTGGCTCCATATCAGCATGGGCCTCGGCCAAGGTTATTACTGGAACATAAACAATCCCCCAGAAGTGCACTATGCAGAGACGCTCTTATCCCCCCATTCTTATGCCTTCGTTGCTTTAATCCTGAGTCTTGGTCTTCCTGTTGTAATGTGTATTTGTGCATAACTGTGCACAGGTGTTGTTCAGTTCTCAAACTGTATTCATTAATGACCATAGTCTAGTTTTCTCCATCCCCTTACCCCATGTATTGCTGTTCTGTATTATTTCCTACTGTAATGGCAGCGCCTTGTGTGGCAGCGGCCTCTCCAACTCTCTCTTGAGTTGGAGGAATGTGAATTTCCACATTGTGGGACTAATAAAGGCATATCTTATCTTATGATCCATCCTGGTTCATGGTATGGTGAAATATTCCTGGGTAGTGGCAATTGCTTTTGTACTGGTGTCTCAAATGCATCGATGTGTAAGGCTTAGGGTAGTTGGGGGGGGGGGGGGGGGGGACGGCACATTAAACAAGCCTCAAATCTGCTGCGGTATGAAAACATTTAAAACAAATATATCGTGCCCCAAAATCACTAAATACCTTATTGAAGTATTCCATGTTGGCACAAAATGCACTGCAATAGTTAAGTGGCTGCGGGGTTCCTCTTTAATCCACTTTAGTGTAATTTGTAAAAAGTTACTTTCTTGTCCTGGTATCAAAGCGGCAGTGAAAAATGTGGCTTTATATTTTATTGTCAAACATTTTTAACCGTTACATCATGCATTTCTGGACATACTTCTTCAGCTGGAGTTGATGTTTATTTTTGTAGAGTAACTTCACCCCACTGCAGCTCCTGAGGTAAGAGCCAGTTGGTGGAAAGAGCAGCTGAAATTTCAACATGAAGATCAGAACTGAAATCCAATGAATTATGGGATAGGCTTTGCAACAACCGACCAAGTTTCGACCATGACCAAGTTTTGCAGGGTTAAAACGAGAACTTTCCTTTTACCCAGCTCTGTTTTGCAACCGAGGTTTTGATTCCATGTCACACAAAATCGATTACGGTCAAACCTGTTATCAGAACTCACTGGCTACTATAAAGTACAAGATAATTTAATCCCATCCTCCCTACAAGGAATGAATAGTGACACCTGATTTTATAGCATAACACAACTGATGGAGTCACTGTATGGTATTTTGCCTCTACCTGCACTTTCCACTTCCCTCCTATCAATAAAAAGTTACAATTTGGGTTTATACAGAGATTCATTGAGCTTACAATTACTGAAGAAATGCTCAATTATTCTTGGAACAGAAAGATTTTTCAGTAATTATCTTTACACTCAGCAACAATCATTTCCTATAATAAATCCCTAGATTCGTTATACGAACCTCAGACAGAATTGTGATTGGGCTCTATGAACAGTTATTTTTTCCTATTGTAGTTTATGGATTCAAAATGGCTACTTTGTTTTTACAACTTTCATTTATATGATTTTTGATGTTGATAAATGGTTACGCACAAAGTTCAGGGTGCATATTACATAACTACTACGAAAAGCACAATTTCTATCTTATACAATTCGGTTTCAACAAACCTAAGGTCATAATTATTTTAATAATGCCCTTAAATGAATGGAATACATGAAAGGAATTTTCAATTAAAGCTATTAAAATTGCGGTGGTCTTCGTGTGTTTCTGTTAAATGTGACCAATACAGAATTGGTTACGGTTGCTGGTTATTCAGGGCGCATTCAAATTATGCCGGCGCCAGGTGCATTTTCACCTACTCCACCACTCTGCACGTCTACTTTTTAATTTAAGTAGTGTAATTCATATATTTCCCGCTAGGTATCAGTCATAATTTATGATAAGGTGCCTGCTACTTTGGCATGCCCCCCTGCCAATCCAAAACAATTTGAAAGCCCTGTTATCCCCGACTGCGCTCACTTTTAGATTTTCAAACTCTGAATTTCCATCTTTACATCTGTATTGTGGAAATCATGACCCTAATGTAGGCATGTGAGCATCCTATAGAGCCTCTACCTTAAGCTACAATACTTAAAAATATGAAAGATTTTAAAGGTGCTAAACAAAGTAGTGATTTCTGTATATTAAACTGCATACATTATACGCATCCAAATATTTATCCAAGGACGAGGTGCATTCAGACAACAGCATTTGACTGTATATTCCCGTTTGTCAGAGCTTTCCCTTATTGTATTAAAAGAACACAATGTTCTCCTCTGATGTATTTGGAACCTGCCAGGTATCCACTTCCCCATTATTCATGCTTAAACTTATCAATAACCGAGGTGCATTAACAGAAATAGTCCTATGGTTGCTTGTTGCTTTAGTTGGGTTTTTAGGCCATTGCTACCCCTCAGTTAATAAGATATGATAAATACAGATATGGTTTCATTTTAAACGCATCATTTTTCTGGATCTTAAGTCCTATAAACACTCCTCAGCACTGCCACATACAGAAAGAAGGGTGTACAAATCCAGGGTATGTGGGAGGGGCCAAGCTTTTTAAAAAGCCACTCAAAGTAAAAATGGATAAAGTGGTGTGGGATGATCATGTGATGCCTTTGTTAAATCGAGATGAATAGTTAGTTTCCACATTTTTATCATCTGCATATCAACACATCTATTGATCCTGTCCCTTCCATAATTTCCTCACTTTTCCTTATTGGTGCTGCAATTTCTGTATTGAGGACTGTAAGATATTGCAGCACTTTGTTCACGTGCTCTTTTAAAGTCCCCACAGTGGTCCCAGGTAGTTTCAGATTCTAATTGCTGTGTATTTGGTGCCTTCACTGATTGTGTCCGATGCTGTATCTGGTCCTTACGCCGTGGTCCATTCTGTTGTGCAGGCTTTTATGACAGGATGCCTCCATTTCTCCCAGTTTTCTCTGATAGATGCCTCAATTATTGAAAATGTTGGTTTGTGACTTGAACAGGTCATGTGAACTAACCAGAAACAAGATGTGAAGATCTGTAGGGTTTCTGGTTTTTATACTTGTGTGCAAAACCCGAGAACGTTTAACGGAAAGGTTTCCAGTCACACACGTCAGCTCAGTTAACTGTTAATTGTGAAACCAGTACTGTGTTTGAGCAGGAAGATTAAACCAGAGCTGTACGTTGGAATCAGACGGCCTGGCCACATTAGAGTTGTCATATTAATTTTTTACATTTTCAGTTTCTCCATTGTTTTTTATTTGTTAGCAGCATACAAACGATTTAACACTGACGGTAGAACAGAAATGATATATTATGTACTTACCTGCTTTAGATTGTGGACGATTTAGATGGCGGCACATTTGAGGTATTGCCTGCTTTAGGTTTGCACGAGTGCTGAGTAACTCATGTTTGGTGTGTGTGAGCCTGGGTGTGATCGTGTGATTCGTGTGTGAACTGTCCGTGTGTGTTGAGAGCCCTGTGTGATACGTACTGGATTTGTAAAACAGTGATGGACCGATTGCTGCAGGTTGTGGTACCCTGTTTGCTTTGAGATCAGGGATCAGAGGAGCACCAAGGACCGACTCCTCCTCCTCCACCTTACTCCTTCCATCCTCTTCCTCAAGTGGCTTCTCTGCTGGTTTCCGCTTAAAGAGCTTCCCCAAATTCTGGATCTGAAATGAGGCGAGAACGTCTAGTCATCTACAAGCTTTCATTTAACCCAAATTTGATAAAACATTTAAAAATAATAAATGCAATTGCCCTCATCATGAAATCTGATGTTTGCTATCTATTATTTTACACACATTAGCTCCAGTTTTGGAAAGTCCAAAAACTGCTCTCACTGGATATTACCCCTTTTTCAGTCCATTTTCTGTAAATCCTAGAGATGGACGTTGGGATAAAGAGCAAACAAACAGATCGTCCTCTGCTTCAGCTCAGCCCACAGATATTTAGTGGCCTTTAGTTATTGTAAGATTGCACATTAATCATCGCTGAAGCCAAATTAGAGACATTAGCTCAGGGGGTTTGGATATTAAGATCAAAAGCCTCACTCGGGGCTTTCAAATTGTTTTGGAATAGCAGGGTTGCATCCCAAAGTAGAAGGCACCTTATCAGTTATGACTGACACCTAGTGGGAAATATATGAATTACACTACTTAAATTCAAAAGTAGACGGCACCAACTGGTGGAGTAGGTGGAAACCGTGCCTGGCGCAGGTATAATTTGAAAGCCCTGCTGACTCCGTCGTCACTAAAGTGGGTGTGGATTCTGAATCGTGGTCCTGCTGGAAGAATGAATCACGTCTAATCTGTAGCTTCTTCAGAGGCAGACAAGGATTTTGAGTATCCTGGTATCTTATGAACCCATAATGACATGTATCCTGAGAGCAGATGGTTGACATCACCAAAAACAGCACAAAAACAGCACAGTGCTTTTACTAACTAATTCAAGCCGCTTGTGGGCTCGTCTATGAGACCGGATGCACATTAATGATGAGGAAGCGTTAGATTTCGGTTGTGCTTTGACTGTTATTTACAACCAAATAACGTCTCCCTATACAGCACAAACCTAATGAAAAAAAAAAGGGATACTAATGAGGGAACAGGAATCTACTTCGGATACAGCCATTCTTCAGCATGAAAGTTCTTCAGAGCACACGGTTTACAATAGCTATTGAAGAAAAACTTAGATATGTTCAAAACAACGAATTTAACAATATGCTTAAAACTGCACCACCCCGCTGACGGAATTTGACGAAGAGATTAAAGCTAACGAGCACAGAGCCAGGTACAAGGCAGCAGCCCCTGCTATCTTGCTTCAGCAACAAAGAGGTTTCCATCAAAAGAAAGGTTAGTGTCAATGTTAATTCTTAGACTGAAAGAAACCCTGAATCAACCGGTCACATTTATATATACTGATTTAAAAAATCAGCCAATGATATTGTGGCATCTCTAGCATATACACTGGTGTCTTATTGGCTGATGACGTTTTCTTCACATCTACAAAAAGCAGAAGCAAGAAATCTTTGGTGTCAGAGTGAAGGCTCATAGCTATTCAATCTAATTATTACAACCACAGTTTATTTAAGGCAAACCAATAATAAATCACAAACTTCACCATGTATCTTTATCTTATTAAACATTTGACAAGGTAATGGCAGAGAGAAAGCAGCAGCAGAATCAATTTACCTTTAGCACGGGTTTAACAGCAGGTTTGGCTTTAAGCTCGGGCTGAGGTTTGGGTTCAGACAGACACTGCATGGCCACCGAGGCGTGCCGAATGATGCACTGATGGCCGCAATAAACGGATTCAGGCAAAGCATCATTATTGCAGCCTGGCCCGATACATTTCGGCACAGCAGCTTTCACCTCCTTTACTACTGCTCCCTTTGTTTCCTCCTGCGTCCTGTGTGTCACTTCCTGCTTGTCCATCTCCCCAGCTTCGTGTCTGGGCTCCAGTTTAGCTGCTATGACCTCCACCTGAGACAATACTCAGAGCTCAGCGCACAACAACAAAGTGCATGTCAAAAACAACAACAAAAACATAGAGGATTAAAACGTTCTCAGTTAAACCTTGAGAAACGACAAAAATACAATGAGCTGTTAAAAATGTACTAGAAACAAACACAGCATCCTTTCCATCCACGACTTTGGGGGGGCAGGGTGAAACAAGACGAAGCAAAGTGACCTAAAGAGGGACGGAGCTCTCTGACCAAAATCCAAATAAAGACATTTTACCGGTTGGAAAATCTTGATTTTCTTCTTAATGCCGTGACCGCTGGCCTTTCTGATCTTCCCTTTAATGCCCTTGTCTTCGCTGGGTCTCTCTTCTCCAGCTGAGGATGAAGATGGATCTTCAGACGAGGAGCTCAGGGCTGATTTACACAGCACAGGCTGCATCATGCAAATAACAGGACTTGGACATGGAGAGCAAGAGGGACAGATATAATCCTCTCCATTCTTCTCCAGGAGAAGACCACGTGCCTCGCTGATCCCCACACAGTCCCCATGAAACCATTCCTGACATCGGTCACAACAAATCATGAACCTGCAGAAAAACGGGTTTGCATTAAGAGACAGTTTAACGCTAGCTACGTAAAACCTGCAGATCTTCCTTTGTTGTATACAGCACTGGTTTTAAAGGAAAAGAGTTAATCTGAGAGAATACGTCTAGTGGGAACAATTCCGAGTACTCAGCCTCAGGTGGGAGAGGGTCCCCAAGTTTCTAGCTTTAGGTGGGAGAGTGTCCAAGGCTCTAGCCTCCAGCAGGACAGAGTCACATGGCACTGACATCCGGCAAGAGAGTGTCCCAAGACTCTAGCCTCCAGATGAAGAGAGTCTGGGATCCTAGTTTCAGGCAGAACAGAGCCTGAGAACCTAGCCTCCAGTGAGTACACCCTTACTGTGAAAACGGCGTTATGTTTAAGACCTTAATTTTTGGAAAAATATTTTTGATGACCAACTGCAAGTAGCCGCGACGCAGTGCCCTACAGGGGGCGACAAATCGCCGGCTGCCGGCTACTTTTGAAATCCCTGCATACCATACCTTATATGTGAGTCAAAATTTTGCTACAGAATAAACTACTATCTGTTTAAGTCTAATCAAGGACCAGTCTGTGCATGTTCCATCACATTGGCTAAAATAATTTCCACCACAGCCAGAGGCGTCGCTGTCGGGACCCTCTCCCGCCAGAGGCGTCGCTGTCGGGACCCTCTCCCGCCAGAGGCTTGGGTCTTGGCATCTTTCCTGCAGGAGGATACGGTCCTGTGGTTTATCTAGCCAGAGGCTTGGGTCTCAGTACTCTCTCTTTTTGGAGGCTAGGTTCTTGGGACTCTCTCTCACCAGAGGCTAGGGACTATCCTGAGCCAGGCCGATCCTGTAAATAAGAACTTGTTCTTAGTATCCTGCCTGGTAAAATGTTAAATAAAAAATAAAATAAAATAAACTATCTTCTCATGGATGCCAGAGTCTCATGGTCTAGCCTTTGGACTCTGTCGGTGTATTCACACCAGAAAGTCCTTTGGTCCGCTTGTTTGGTCCGGACCAAATGTGGACTTTATTTTTTTTCTTTTGGTTCGGTTCGTTTTCAGACTGCATTTTTTT
>JAVSBU010269092.1:0-11593 GCA_033118015.1 Loricariichthys derbyi | reverse complement strand
TGGATTTGGTTCGGACCAAGACCGTTTGTATTCACACCAGAAGCGAACCGCACCAGAGTCCGCTTGAAAGCGGACCGGGACCACCTCAAAAAGTGGGTCTCAGTCCAGTTGTTTGGTCTGGATTAGGGTTCGCTGGTTTGGGAAACGCACTCTGGTCCGTTCAAAGTGGACCAAACAGTGCAGGTGTGAATACAGCCTAGGATACATCCGAGGTTAAGTGGACCCGTTTTTACGACTGATATAGCAAGCCAACCAAACACATCGTGTGGACCTGTTTTACAGCCGGTGTACAGAACCATCCAACCACGGGGATGAAGGTGAGGCATGGTGAGCAGCAGCAGCTTCCGTGTGGACCCTTTAAGTCCGGACGCAGGATTGGCCAAAGGGGTCTGGGCAGCACAGAGGGAAAGCTGTCTGTCCCTACTCCAGCAAACTAAGCCCTACCATACCTCAAGCCTCCGGGCTTTACATCACCCTCCCTTCACCAAGGAAGGGCAGTACTTTCGTCCCTAACCTCCCGTGGTGACAGTGAGCAAGGCTGGTGCATCCATCCCGCTGCCCCTGTAATTTGTCATAAGACTTTGAGATACCATTGAAATGTAATTTTAGGAATACGCTTTAACAATTTTTTTTAAATATCTCTTTTATTAATGATAGAAAACATATAGGCAGATATTGTACATGGACAAACATGGCAGCTGAACGGGCTGTACTGAACACCTCAGTATGATAATATTCATTCATAGGCTCCATTTCCCCAAGATGTTGGTCCATAAAGAAATGGTGATTCCAGAACATGGTCTGTCTTGCATGAACATGTCTGAATGTCTTTGAGAATCGGAATTCCACATATTTGAGCAATATCTCAACTGGCTCAAGTAGTTGCCCAGCATCAGAGTCTGACTGCACAGTTGTGTTCCACAATCTAATGGAAAACCTTCTCAGAAAATGCAAGTCTGCAAATTAGGGGAAATTAATTTGTAATACTCATGTTTTTTATTTTATTAATTATTTTTTTATTGGAATGTAACTGCACGGCCCTGTTCTCAAAGCAAATCTGAAAGACTTCCATGTGCTAGCAACATTTTTTTTCAAGTGTAACAGCAGGTGTCGCTGCAACCCAACCCCAGTTCTTGGGAAACCTGCTTCTCTCTGTGATTCAAAAGTTGCTTTATTGGCATGATAAAAGTAAACAAGTCTTGCCAAAGTTCGGCTACATGACATGAAAATATCAGTTAAAAGAAAGGAGTTAAAAGGTTGGAATAAGATATTATTTTAAAGCGTTATTACAGCAAGTAAAATAAAATAGAATATAATAAAAAAGTGTGAAGTGGACATTCATTGTTTTATCTGCTTATCCTAGTCAGTTTCATTTGAAAGCCTGTCCCTAGCCGGTGACACAGGGCACAAGGCAGGAACAAACCCACAGAGGGTGCCAATCCATTGTAGCACCCTATGTGGACATGGGGAAGACATGCAAACTCCACATAGATGAGGCCCAGGGTTGAGATCGAACCAGGGATCTCAGAGCTGGGAGGTGGCAGTGCTTAACTACTGCACCACTGTGCTTCCCTGGAAGGGCGTCTTTCCATCTTTCTGTAGACTCCCACTCATTGAGAGTTCATTGAAATTGGAAATGATTGTGTGAATTTGATGAAGAAATCAGTTTTGGTGTTTTTATATTTGGTATATTCAGTGAAGAAGTGCAGCTCTGTCTCTACATTATTTAGTGAGCATTGCTGAGACATTTTCTGCTCTTGGGGCAGCAGGACTGTCTCCATGGTGAGACTGTGCTTGTTGAGTCTGTACCTCATCCGTATTACTCTGCCGTTTAGTTTTAATGTCTCAGAAACTAATATTTAACTGTCAGTGTGTCTGTGTGAGCTCATTCATTTTGGTTTTGTTTCTACATTTCTTATGATCCCAAGTCTTTATTATGTCAGTGTGTTTGAGTGCTGTGTTAGTGTGTGTGTCTCTCTCTACCAGCATTGTGATGACACAGAGTTTTCAGCTAAATTAAGGTTTTGACATGCACCTGTTCCAGTGACTTAGTAGTAATAAAGGAATTAAGGCTCTGATTGGCAGGTCCCTCTGCGATGTCTGCAGGACTCAAACTTGAGTTAACCTCAGTTGGTGTCAATGTCCTGCTCAGTAATTCTATCTGGATGAGATTGTAATATGAACAAAATAAGCACTCTTTCCTGTATAAGTTGGTGCATTCTTTAAAAATCTGTGTATCGCATCCTGTCCTCAATAGAGTTTTCTGCAGAAGAGGGTTTTAGACTGAACCAAAGTGCCCAAAGTCCCCAAAGTGCTTCCCAGTGGTGTAAATGTCTGTGCTTGTGATTAAGAGACATGTAAAGTGTGTTAGAGAGAGAGAGAGAGAGAGAGAGAGAGAGAGAGAGAGAGAGAGAATGAAGTGGGCAAGGTGGCAATGTGTGAGTAAGAGACTAAGAAAATGTTATGACATATTGTGCGGGCACGTCTTACGTTACTAATCAATACAGGATCTCTACATCATTTACTGAGTGCTAATGTGTCTGATATCGATCAGACTGAGGGGAAAGGCATAAAGACAGCAAGGGAAAAGAAAAAATCAAAGACACTCAAAGAAACAGACAAGTGATGCAGAGAGAAATGATGAGTGGACACAGTAGGATGATGGAAAAAGGCAAGCAAACTGACCAATAAACATAGAAAAACAAGAAAGTAATGGTAATAAAATGTCTTAAAAAGAGGCAAATAGTCATTTCATGCCTGTTTTTTTTTTTTTTTTTTTGTACCAAAGATAACTATTTATTAAAAGATTGGCTTGGTATAAATGAAAGACAATGTCAAGCTGAAAAATAAAATAATTTCAGATTTGCTGTATAACATATACAATGCATTAGGAAAGTCATTTTGCATGGACATAGGTATTGAAATTGTTTGCTATGACACTTGAAGTTTAGTTCTGGGGGCTTCCCATTTCTCTTGATTATTTTGGAACGTGACTGGAGTTCCACCCCTGGTTAACTCAGTTGATTGGACATGATTTGGAAAGACATACATCTGCCCATATACGTTCTCAGAGTTAACACTGCATGTCAAAGCAAAAACCAAGCCATGAGGAGGAAGGAACTGCCTGTAGAGGTCAGAGATGGGATTGTGTGGAGCTACAGATCTGAAGAAGGTTACAAACACTTTTTCTGTTGCACTAACACGTCCCAAGAACACATCGGCCATCATAATTCTTAAAGGGAAAGTTTTGGAACTCCCACAGCTGCCCCCCACCCCCCACCTTCACACACTGAATCATCGAAGGAGAAGAGCCTTGGTAAAAGAACCTAGAACCTAATCGTCACTTTGGCTAAGCGCCAAAGATTCTATATGCAGATGGAATAAACTTCCAGCAACAATCACTGCACTCCACCAGTCTGGCTTTATGAGATTGAAGGATCTGCAGAGAAAACTGTATTATAACTCCCAAATCTAGGTGTCCAAAACCTACCCAAGAAAGGCTTTAGTACTGAGTAAAGGGTCTAAATATGCAGTGTATGTTAATGAAATTTTGTAGTTTTTCCTTTTTAAAGGGTCTAAATATGCAGTGTATGTTAATGAAATATTGTAGTTTTTCCTTTTTAATACATTTGAGTGTATCATGATTCAGAAAACCTTTTTTTTTTTTTTATTTTTTTTTTTTTTTAGTAGAAGGCCACTGTCATGATGCTGGGGCTATAGGACCTAAGCGCAGGGGGTGAATAGCAGAGGGCGTAAAGGGAAAGACAATTACGCTGGCGACTCCAGCGGGGCCCACTGACCCTACGCTGTATAAGGGCCCTAACCAGTTACCTCAGCCCTCCTGGTGCCTACTCCACCTCCCCCTTGGCGGGTGAGGCTGTACCTGTGTCCCTACAGGGGAGACACCCACCGAAGGCACAGACTAACCGAGATGTGGCTGGATAGACCCCGAGGAGCTCTATCCAAAAAAAAGGGCAAACGGAGAGGGAACTAAGGTAACAGGATCGAGGCCTGAGCGCAAAGAGGGAATAACACAAACTACTCTGAAGGGGCAGAGAGAACGCAAGACACGAGCTGAACTTGGACCAAACCAAAAGCTGAGGATGAGAAATTTCCTCAGACCAACTAAGCATCGTTTCCACTTGCCAATAGAGGAGCAGGGCAACGTAAATACCAAAACAAGGGGCGTAGCGAAGGAAGGCAGGGATGTCCTTATGCTAAGTGTCAGAAGGGGAATCCCTGCTATGAAAATAAGTAATCGGCGATCGCAATGTTCAAACGGGGAGCGATCATGCTATTCAAGAAGGGAAGCAAAACGAGCTATTCAAAAGGAAGCGAACGTGCTATTCAAAAGGGAAGCGAACACGCTATTAAAAAAGGAAGCAAATGAGCTATTCACAAAGGAAGCGAACGCACTAATCAAAAAGGAAGTGATCACGCTATTCAAGAAGGAAGCGATCGTGCTGACACGATGAAGAAGGAGGTAAAACCTCTCTGGTAAAAGGTAGGCACACAGTGTTAGCGGCATGGAAGCGTGTAGCGGACGCTACATGGAACAGCTCAAGCTCCGCTATATTTAAAGGGCCACTCCCAGCTGTCAGCCATCAGATGGCTTGATTAGTTGCGCATGCACGATCTCATGCCGGAGCGATTGTTGGAGCGAGAGGGACCTCTAGCAGCGCAAGTGGGGACTGTGACAGCCATGACATAAAAAATGTGAAAAAAAAGAGACGGTCTAAAGACTTTCTGAATGCATTAAAATTTAGTGTATTAAATTTATATATTTTTTTATCTTTACAACTTTACAAGATCTTTCTACAACTTTAGAAGATCTTTACAGCATCTTTACAACTATCTAACCTCACAAAATTTCTTGGGCAGCCTAGATGTTGTATGTCACCGTAGCAGTGTTAATACTTTTAGATCTAGAGTACAGATTTTCCAGTCATAATAGACAATGGGTGAATGGTAGACAAGTCTATTGTTTATCAGGACAGCTTTCAGGCGTAACTTTGGCAAATCTATAAAAAGATGCATTTTTGTGGGTCATGCACATAATCCAAAGCCATAAACAATCCATCAATGTTAGCGAATAAACAGTCAAAGTGCATAAAGAAGTTTGTCAGATGTTTTCAACAGTTTCAAAACATAAGCGATTTTGTACCTATGACAGTAAACACCATCCTTTTAATCTTCGCCAAGCAAAATTACTTCGGATTTTGATCAATCTAAGTTTCTGGCTAGGTCATTTAATTCTGACTATCAGATGAGAAAAACTAGACATAAATGGTTCAACATCTGTATCAGTACCATTTTCACATCCTATTGCAGATGTTCCACACTTGTGGCGTCTTTAACAGCCTTATCTAGGCATCATGTCTATGGTAGCTTTAGTTCTAGCAAACTGGTATTATTTGGCACTGGTCTCAGAGTATAATGCAGACTGGGGTATTCAATAGATTTCTAATTTTTTAGCAGAGAATTTAGACACTTTGATTAGACAGAAGTAACAGTCCGTCATGTAATCATATGTTAAGAACAGATGGCATGGACTTCCAAGTATTAATGAGCCAACATCTAAGGCTGACAGCACATGTTGCACAAATGTAAGGAGACCAGGTTCTGTCTTGGTCAGCAATTTTACATCCAAAGTACAATATAGCTCATTTTCTTTCTCAATAAGTGTAATAATGGTGCGTCTTTCAGTCTTAAGCAAATTAAATACAAGCAGATTCATGATAAATGAAAGCACATGGAGATGTAAAGTGTTACAGACAAGTGTTTAAATAAATTATCTTTATATTATCTTATTTAGTGTGTTTATTTTAAGGTAATGGACTCTGGACAAGAAGGTCCATCAGTCTTCTCACTGACAAGATGACACTGTTGGGCCCTTAAACAAGGACTTTAACATACAATTGATTTTATTTTACTTTGTAAGATATTAGTTATAAGACATTCTGGATAAGGGCTGGTAAATTACTAAATGTTGTGGAATTTATTATATATTTACTCATTGGCCATTTGTACCTTGCAGTTCTGAAGGAAGGAGGTGAAGGAACCAAGTTCCTTGGCTGATAACGTGATGCACTTGATGTATAAAGAGGTTCCCCAGAATGGGATTAATTTTTAATTTATTAATGAGCATTTATCATGGATTATCAAATATTGATTTATTGCAGTAATGCATCTATTGTTATTAGTTATAAAACATATTATTTTAGAGAGTAGCATGGTGGTTGTCTCACTGCTCTGAGATCCTTGGTCCGATCCCGACTCAGGGCTCCACCTATGTGGAGTTTGCATGTTCTCCCTGTGTCTATTGTGGTTTTCTCCAGTTTCCCCAGCACTCCAATTTCCTCCCACATCCCATTGACGTGTGTTAGGTTAATTGGTATTTCCAAAGTGCCCTTTGTTTGCGAGTGTACGATGGATTGGCACTTGTCTTGGGTTGTTCCTGCCTTGTGCCCTTTGTTGCCAGATGAGCACTATCTCTCCTGGGATTCTTCAGCAAAAACAGATAAGAGAATCAATGAATATTATTATAGAAAGCACAATCAGCTCTTGTAGCACACTTCCTCCAATAAAAAAGTAACAAGAAAGAATAAAAACATGGTAAGTGAGAACCAGAGACCTTTTTTTAGGGTCAGAGGTCAAAAGTCTGGATTGCTTGCCTGGGGGAGGGGTCAGTAATGACTGACAGATTTTAAGGTTTAGAGTGGGGCCAGTTCTTGTTGTTTGCTTTATATTATAAGTAATGAGAGAGAGAGTGATGTGTTTAGAATATCTAAGTATATTTTGAGTCTGTCAAAAGCACAAAAGCACATCAGTTGAATCCCTGACTTTCTCTAAACAGTCATTGGTGTCGATCATGTCAGCCTTGGTGTTTCTTCAATTTTCTGAGAGTCAGAATTGGGTTTTTGGTTTTAAGGTTTAGTAGTTGTGATCATGAACCAGCTTCAGTAGTGAAATCATGGTGTTTTAAGATGAGAATTCAAGGCCTCTTAATTAAGAAGTCTGCATAATTTCACGGACAAATAAAGAACTACATTTTAAGGATCTCCACAGTGTTTGGTGCATTACAGAACTCGTCATTTCAGTTCCCGTTTACCTCTCTCTTTCTTTCTCAAAGGCATTCATTGAGAGTAGCCTTTCAGATCCTCACTAGTGAACAGCTTGTGAAAACGCTGAGTGGGAGGCTAAAAGAAAGACACGAGCACAAAAGATGTGAGAAGAAAAGGAGAAAGAGGAGTGAGAACAGCAGCTGGAGATGGGGCCTCCTGTTCCCACTCTTGCTGTTTGGGTAGAGCAATCATCCACCTACACATACAGACTCACACAAGCTGGTCGAGATCACCAGGCAGCCAAACTTCCTTTGAGGCACAATCATGGTTGCTTTTTACCTTTATGTCTTCCCACATTCTCTCCTTCTTTTCACGTCATTCACTCGTTGTCTCTTTTGTTTCAGTTAAAACACTCACATACTTAAATCTTATTCTATTGTGGTTGCCTCTACACTCACAAAGTAGAGGGTAGAGTTTAGAGTAAGGTCAGTCTTCTCTCAGATGATAGAACCATCTGTCAGTTCTGTGGTCGTCCCAAATCAGCACTTTCATTTCTCGCTCATAATTTTGTTTTCAACATCCACTTTTGTTCTGTATGTTTGTAAATGTCTTCATTGTTGTAAAATGCATCAAATGTTAAAATTGAACTGGTCTGCTTGTTGCATTTGAAAAGAGCTTATTATTCTGGTAGGATGATGCAAGAGGATGAAAGTCTTTTCCAGGATTATATTTTGCTTATTGTTGACTTTTTAATATGTCTTTTAATTTAGAAAATTAGAATATTATATAAGATCAATAAAAAATGACATTTTAAATAGAAATGTCAGGCTTCTGACAAGTATGTTTATTTCTAGGCACTCAATACTTGGTTGTTCCTCTTTTTGCAAGAATTTCTGCAGCAATGTGGTGTAGCATGGAGGTGATCAGCCTGTGGATCTGCTCAGGTCTAATGGAAGCCCAGGTTGCTTCAGGTCACCTGCATTGTTGGGTCGACAAACAACATAGATTCTGTTTTTTGCGTTTGCTGGCCAATCAAGAAAAGTACTACCATGGTCACTGAACCAGCTTTTGGTACCTTTGGCAGTGTGGGCAGGTGCCACGTCCTGCTGGAAAATTAAATCAGCATCTCAATAAAGCTTGTCAGCAGAAGGAGGCATGAAGTTCTCTAAAATTTCCTGCTAGATGGCAACTTCAGAAAACACAGTGGACCAACACCAGAAGATGACATGGCTCCTCAGATGTGGACTGTGGAAACTTCATACTGGACCTCAAGCACTGTGGATTCTGAGCCTCTCCACTCTTCCTCCAGAATCTGGGACCTTGAGTTCTAAATGACATGCAAAATTTACTTTAATCTGAAAATAACTTACGACCACTGAGTAACAGTCCAGTTCTTTTTCTCCACAGCCCAGGTAAGATTTCTGATGTCTCTGGTTCAGGAGGGACTTGACATGAGGAATGTGACATTAATAGCTCATGTCTAGGATTCGTCTGTGTGTAGTGACTCTTGATCTTATGCATCTTATTCTAATTTTCTGAAACACTAAATTTTGGGTTTTCATTATCTGTAAACCATAATCATGAAAATTTCAGGAAATAATGGCTTGAAATGTTTCACTCTATGTGTAATGAATCTATATAATATATGGGTTTTTTTTAGGTACTTTTTTAGATGTACCTGTATGCATTTAAATGAGTGAAAATATGAGTGAACTCATAGAGTCTTACAATCCATCTTCTCTTCTTCATTCTCAAGGTGCACGACTTCTTTTAATTTAATCTTAGTGGGATGCATTAGCTCTGGTCCCTGGACACAGAATCTGGGGTTATATCTGCCCTGCCTGCCTTGTCATGCCTTGGCCTTTGGTTGGAAGTGCCGAGTGGGCTGAGGTCCATTTCATCTTGAGTTGTGCATCCCTGACTTAGACTAAGGGCAAAGCCAGGAGTTTACAATCACAGAGACCTGTGGTGATCTGGGATGTTGGGTGCTATTCTTCTGCCTCTCAAGTATGATCATCAGGCTTGCTGATTGCTGGGAAGGTGGGTCGCTGATGTCTCATGGTATCACTCTTGGCTGTGTTACCTTCTGGTTCCTCCCTTTTATAACCTTTTTAGCTATGAAGCTCTTGCTGCACTTAGTGGTACAAAAGTGTTCGGTTAATATACTCAGTGCTCTTAACCATAACTAACTAACTAACTAGCTTCAGTACCAGCTTCATTCCACACACACTAAGAAGTTTTTCCATTCCAGTCAATATGTTCCTCTGTTTAAGCTTCACCCAAGTTATTGTTCAGCTCCAACCCAATATACTCAGAGCACAAAGAGCAGTAACTCTTTCCCACCTCCTGCGAAATAGGTCCCACTACGATTTTTACCAATTTGTGTTCCCCACACAAAATGAATCCGCTTTATCCGCGACCAAAGCAGCGTTATTCTTTTACCTGCATCGCTACAGTATGAATCTTCTTTCTACAGCACATGGCGTCACATCTTCGGCAGTATTCGGTAATTTCCATGACAACTGAAACTCTATAACTCTAGGTAATGATTTTGAGCGTGATTTACCACATTTTAACAGGTTAAACAAAAACAAATCGGCAAAACGTTCAGCGGCATTCAACACTATTTACTCGACTCTACCCATCCGGCTTAAGTAGATATGAGCAGTAAATGGTACCTTTAATGTATTTTAATTATTTTATTTCTAAATATGTTCTCTCTGATAATATTTGTTTAGTTTATGTTTATTTAGTAGTTAAGTATTTTGTAGTTAATCCTTACATACATATATAATCTAAGCTGCCTGAGGAAGATGGATTTCTTTTTGAGTCTTGGTATTCCAAAGGTTCTCCTTGCCGCTGTTGCCATAGGCTTGCTCGAGTTGGGATTGGCCTTATAAATTAGAAGATAATATAAACTCATAAAGCTGCTTTAAAGCAAATAATGTAACTATTATAGCAGGAATCACAGCAAGATGGTGCTGGGTTTGATTCCAGATGAACTGTCCTTGTTCCTTCTTGTGTGGAGTCTGCATGTCTTCCCTGCATCTGCATGGATTTCCTTCCATAGTCCAAAGACATGCATTAGGTTAACTAGTTTACATTTATGGCAGGTAGAAGACGCCCTTATCCAGAGCGACTTACAATTTTATAACTTACAGTCCAAGCAATTGTGGGTTAAGCATTTTGCTCAAAGACCCAACAGTGCTAGCTTGATAGAGGTGGGATTTGAACCATGGACCTTCTGGTACGTAGTCCAACACCTTAACTGCTAGGCCTGATCTGAGTATATATGTATAACTAGAGTCCAGAGGTGAAAAGTTATTAGTTACATTTACTTACATTACTCTAATTGTGTCACCAGTTGTAGTTTCGGCTCTCACGCTGCTTGAGGGCAGAATCGGCACGCTGATTGCGCTAAGATCGCGACATCACGCTAGGAGTAATCAGGTGTGATGCGAAACAGCTGCCTGGGCTTCTACTTAAAGCCAGCTTTTGCCAGTGTTTCTCATTGCATTCCTGATTGCTCTGTGCGTCACTGCTGATCGTTTGCTCTATTCTGCATGCTTTGTGCTGGTTAGCTTCTTGTTCTTGATATTTTTCATCACATTTCACTTAGGGTCTTGGATTCTCGTGCGTCACTCGGTTTCGCTTTGGGTTTTGGTACAGCGTTTTGGTTTTGGTGCACGTAGTTTTGTTGGCATTATGGCCTTCAGTTCCCCTTATTCCACTGGGAGTAGCTCTGTTCTTCAGTTCATCTTTCCCCTTGTTGTTTGGTTACCTTTTCATTCAAACTTCATCTTGATACTTCAGTTTCATTGTCCCCTTATTCACTGGATTTCCCTTCCAGTTTTTTCCCAGCCCACCATTCTCCTGTTCATCCCATCTCTCACCCTCGTGTCCGGCCAGATGGTGATGTTTTTGGTGGTTGCCCATTCCTGTAGGGTTAGAGGTACCAGCTCTCCCACCAAGGGGAAAGGTGGAGTAGGAACCAGAGGGTCCGAGGTAACCATCAGGTCCTTAGATAGAGTAGGACAAGAGGGCATCTTCTGTTGTTGCCACCCCTCACTCCTCATCGCATCACTCTCCCGCGCTTAGGTCCTTCTTCCCCTCATATGACAAATTGAGAAGTTTTTTTTACCCACTTGTACTTTTTTAAGTAGATTTTAAAATCTGTATTTTTACTTTTACTTGAGTGTTTTTGTTTGAAGTATTGTACTTTGCTACATTTTAAATCACATATTTTACTGAGAAAAAATTATAAATTAATAAAAGAAAAGCCCCCCAGAAACTACTGCAGTGAATGATGGGCAGGAAAACTGCAAACCCAGCCTACAGCAATTTTACTTATACTAAAGTCAAATTTCATCAAAATAATAATTCATATAATTGAGTAGAATTTTCCACTGTATGTTATTTTGTGCGTTGCTTGTCGTGCATACTGTGTGACCTAAGTGTGTGTGTGTGTGTGTGTGTGTGTGTGTGTGTGTGTGTGTGTGTGTGAGAGAGAGAGAGAGAGAGAGAGAGAG
>JAVSBU010268981.1:0-11593 GCA_033118015.1 Loricariichthys derbyi | reverse complement strand
GCACACACACACACACACACACACACACACACACACACACACACACACACACACACACACACACACACAGCTCAGATTGCTGAAGTCGCCACACACTCATTGATCGTTGCAAAAATGAGGGACCGCACACAAGAATTGAGGCATGTAAGTATAGATGTTCCTCCTTAATATGTTACTTTATTAAGTCACCTAAATCTATAGATAGGAAGGTCCAGGGTTCGAATCCTACATCTCCTAAACCTCTGTTGTTTGGTCCCAGCTCCATCCCAACTATCACACGTTGGATCAACTTCTGGTTTAATTTTTCTCAAGCTTTAATTTAAACCATACACAATGACAATGGATTACCATGTTTTATCTGATAGCTGTGCATTTATTTAAAATCACTCTATTTAAGGCTCAGTTGATGGTTTGTGTTGGGGTTCTTTTCTGTTGATCTGTTTTTCCTGACTGAATGAATGATTAACAGCAGTTGGACCCGAACAAACACCAGCCATGTTGGACATTTGTTTTACTGATAAGAAGCAAAAACCAGGTTCATCTCTTAACCATGCCTTCAGAAATCTCTGCAGTATGTTGGCATCGCGCAACCGTCATTGGCGGGGTGAATTTTTTTTTTGACAACTGCTGTTTGTTGTGTTTAACGACGTTAGGTCTGTTTGTCCTCCAGTGTGGGAACTGCTGAAGGGAAGGGAAGACCATGTAAGAGCATGTGAAAGTAAGAAACCATGTAATAAAATGACAGGAGGTTTCTGGGGTAAACCCCCCCCCCCTTCCCATGGAACCCCCCTCTGTAAAATAGTTAACTGCAGCCACAATTGTGATGTTCAGTAGGAAACTAAGTTTAGCTGAAATTCTGTGTGGAATCCCAAGAGCTCCTGGGTTTGAACTTGAGTGGTGGCGCTTGGTTAGTGGGACGACCTTTTACCTGTTCTTTCTTCTTCTTCTTATTTTTTATTTATTTTATTTAAAATGGAGCATTATCTCAATATGGCTTTATAATTTTCTATTATCTAGGCTCTAAGGGGTTAAAAAAACCTCAATGGTTGCTTATACGTAGTTTTACTTTTAATACTCACACTACTTTACTCATTCACCTTCTGTTGCTGTAATCATGTCGGTAATCATAAAGCCGAAAGAGACTTATGACTACACTTAAGACTGTATGACATGGCAGATTATTCAGTTATGTGACCCATCTACAGGTGTGGCTTTGTGAGGGTGAAAGGTTTTTTTTTTTAATTATCGTTAAATTAAATTTTATTTATATGGCATAGAAACAATCTATGAGTATCTATGAGCCATATAGACCCACAACCTCAACTGAGCAAGCCTAGGGTGACAGCAGAAAGAAAAACCATAGAAGTTACCCTGTAACCTCGCAGGTCTTACTCTTGAAGTCATCTTTTTTGATCGTCCAACATTCTTGGCTAGTGTTGTACATTTAAGGAATAGGATAGAGGAAAATTGTTTAGCTTGGACAGAAGATCCTCAGTTGAAGTTTGTGTGGGTATTAAGTGATACTTTGATGTTATCTTTCTCAGGATAATGGCACGGTGGAGCAGGTGAACGTAGAAAGCATAGTTGTAGGGATGGAAAAAGCCTTCATGGATGGGTTCTTTGAGCAGGTATGAATCTGTTTGCTTTTGGTTCTCATGATCAACTTTTATTATATTTATGCAGAAATATAGAAAATGTAAAATGTTCAAAATTTCAAGCACTGTTAGGCTGATTTTATGTGGGGATTCATAAATATTGAGACACTTTACTGGGCCCTAAAAACTTTCTCAGGTGAGTGAGATCCGTGGCTTCATTGACTGTCTTGCTGAGAAGGTGGAGGAGGTGAAGAAGAAACACAGCGCCATTCTTGCCTCCCCCAACCTGGATGAGAGTGAGCTCCTGCCTTTTATAGAGCCAAATATCCCAAATCCCATTAGTAAACAACTGATTTCATTATCCTGAACATTCTGGATCTGTTCCTGAGTCAAGAGGTCACTGTGACCATTGAAAATCCATTGTTAATTAGTAACAAGGTTTTAGTGAGTCTAACACACTCTCTGTTTTTGCCCAGAAACCAAAGCAGAACTGGAGGAACTAATGATGGACATAAAGACTCTGGCAAACAAAGTGCGTTTGAAGTTAAATTGTGAGTCCTAGAGTGTTATCTCCAAAATGGGGTAATAATACAGTAATGATGATGATTATTATTATTATTATTATCATCAGTGGAATGTGGAGTTACAAATAAAGACAGAGTGATTCTGTTGCTTGCAGAAAACTGATAGCGTATCAATAGCATGGATTTATCACTTCTATAAGCTTTTTCCCTTCACTTTCACCTGCCGTTGGCTTGGGCTGAACCACTAAAGTTGACTGTAGCTCTACCTAATGTTTAATGGGTTTTTCCTTCATCCTTGTATGGAAGGTACTACATAGGATTATTATTGTATTTGTCTCTGCATCGCTGCTTCAGGTATTCAGCAGAGCATCGAGCAGGATGCAGGACAGGATCGATCTTCAGCTGAGCTCAGAATACAGAAAACTCAGGTAAACAGGTAAACTCAGACGAGTAAAGTTCATGAGTACAGTGACTTAGAGCGAATGTGCTATTACGTCCCATCCTCAGAGTCATAAGAATAGGAAAGGGAAAGGAAGGAAACAGCCTAAAATACCAGTCACCACACACAATCCACTTTATATCAAAGTCAAATTTTTGTATAGCACTTTTTTTACAATGGAGCATTGTCTCAAAGCAGCTTTACAACTTGTGTAATTGCCAATTTGAGCAACAGTGGCAAGGAAAACTGCCTAAATGTTAATAGGAAGAAACCTTGGGAGGACAAAGACTCAAAAATGGCTCCATCCTCCTTGGGTATAAAGCTATAGGTAATAGCGAATAGGTTTACAGAAATACCTTAAACAAGCAAACCAACGAAAACCATCCATAAATTATAAATTGCTGTAGTTCAGTATATAAAGTCATTCTTAAATCCTATGACCCCAGAGGGAAAATCTCAGCACACGATCTCCCCATCTGACTTAAGGAGGGAGAGAGTCAGTGCTCTCAGCAGTCTCAGTGTGGTGGAGCTGGTGGTTAAGAAATGCTTAGGTGGAGATGAGGCAGAAGAGCATCTCGATGTAGGGCCAGGAAGGACAAACACCACAGCACGAGCTGCACCAGCCACTGGAACACTGGCTCAGAGAGAAAAGAGAAAAGGTAGTTAGTTACTGTTAAAAGTATAATATCTATTGACAAAAATAAAAAAAAATTGTACCATTAAGTGCAGCGTGAGACTCTGACAGCAGTAACTATGGCAGCATAGCTAAAAGGTTTTTAAAAGTGAAGAACCAGAGGCAAACACAGCCAAGAGGGATCACATGAGACATCAGCAACCCACAGCCAGCATCTAAAATCCAAGTGGAGAAAGTGACAATCTGGGTCATGAAGCTTCCAAAGCAGCTTCCAAAAAACTATCTACGATCTAAGCATCGAGCTCGAAACCTCCGACATGCTCAGGCTTCACAGAGAGAAAGATCCACAATAATTCAAATGACATACAGCACGAGTTGTAAAAGTCCATTGAGTAAGTAAGTACGGTGCGTTATGGATCGCTAACATCTTGAAAATGAGACCTTATAACCCAATAATTTATACCAGTTTTTACATATTACAACATTTAATATTTAAGGGTGGAATTCCTTTCTCATGTGTTGACTGGTCGTTCCTCAGCACTCCACGCTGTCGCACCAGTTTATGGAAGTGATGTCAGAGTATAACGGCACCCAATCCAGCTACAGGGGGCGCTGTAAGGATCTCATTCGGAGGCAGTTAGAGATCAGTGAGTATAAAAGCAAACTAAAACTGAGCCATTACAACAAGAACAGAAGAAAAGTGAAGACACTTAGAAACTTTCTCACCCTGGTGGCAGATGTTTGTTACTGCTTGTGATTCGGTGAGGATAATAAGCAGGCCGTGCACTGTCTGGAGTGTGCACAGTGCTAGAGCACGGTGTAGAGTGTCGAACAACATGGATCTTGCTAGAACCTGGGTCTGGATTCACGAAAGCATTTCTTTTTTAAACACCAAGTTCATATATATGACTCATTATTTGCTCTTCGGCTTTATTACCCCTGTGTAAAATGTCTCCTTGTAAACTATAAAATTTGTATTTTATGTAATATTCTTTGTTCTCTGTTATATTATATTCTGTCTGTCTGAATGTTACATGCCAAAGGTAAGTTACGTGACATCTCACATTTGATATGTTTTTTTCTTAATGTATCAATGCAAGCTGTATAAAGTAAACAACTTTTGAATTATTTTAAGAGTAACTTCATTTAATGCAAACTTTTGTAGTTATTTATGATGTTACACAAATGTGTCTGTCCTGTTACGTGACACTTTTTACATTAAAATAATGATATGATAATGAAGGAGTCAATCAAAAAGTTATCTTTTTATTGTTATTTATGATGTAGTCGGATATCAGTTATTACAAATAATAAGTTTAGATTTGAAAATTCTTGTGTTTTTTTTTATCCCAATGTCCCCGTCATATGACGAAGAGCAAATAATGAGTCATATGTCCTTAATGCAATTCTCAAAAAAAAACCCTCTTCTCAAATGTTATCTTAAGAAAATCTTAACTTCTCAGGTCAACAAAATGGAGAAAATGCATCAAACTCCAGCAAACCAGAATTGGAGGGTGGAGAAACTAGCCAACAGAAAATCTTTCTCGAAAAATACAATAATGGTGGTGCGAGGCACAAAGTTTAATTTAGATGCCTGGCTTGTCAACTCAGCTCATAGAGCATAAGCCGAGTGTGAGGCTCTCCTAAGGTTCAAAAAATAAAGAGAAGAAAAGAGTTAAATCCTACGATGATATTAGAAGAATAACAATTTGTCATAACCTTTTTCTAATGAGTGAAGTTCTTTCTAAACTTTTTGTCAGTCATATGTTCCTATAGGGGTGAACGTATGTATTACGATTGTTTGTGAAATATATTAGAAGGTAGACCAAAATGTTCAGCAGATAAGCAAATTGGCATTCATCTACACTTTTAGAGTGTGTATGTGTGTGTCTTACATTCTGACTGTAGCTGGTAGAATCATGACGGATGAGGAGCTGGAGAAAATGCTGGAGAGTAAAAGCCTGATGATCTTCACCTCAGGGGTGAGTGGCAAAAGTGGAAGGAACCACCTAAGGATGGTTCATAGCTCTTGACTATGGAACCGTTACTGTAACTACAGTGGGGAAAGTTTGACCACAAGAAGCTCTTATTAGAAAGCCCATATGTGTGTGTAGCTCACCATGGACTCGAGCATCACTCAGCAGGCCGTTGCTGAGATCAAGACTCGGCACAACGAGATCATAAAGTTGGAGAACAGCATCCGTGAGCTGCATGACATGTTCATGGACATGGCAATGCTGGTGGAGAGTCAGGTGAGATGGTAAAATCGTCTTTGTCTTCACATTCACATCTGTCATTATCTCCTTCAGCTTTACTTTGTCTTCCTGATTTCCTTCAACTTCATATGCTCGTTCCACTTCACATTCTCCTTCATTTTCTCCTGTGTCTTTACCTTCTTCGTCTTCAAATTCATTTTCATTTCACCTTCTCATTCTTCTCCTTCTCCTTTTAACCCTTTGTCTTCAACATCTCCTTCTCCTCCTTCTAACCCTTTATTGTCACCTTCTTCATTTTGTCCTGTGTCTTTACCTTCTTCATCTTCACCATCGCGTTCTCCTTATCTTACTCTATCTTCACCTACTTTTTCTACTTTGGTTTCTTGTTTACCACATTCTTCTCCCTCATATTCCCCTTATCCCTCATCTTCTCCTCCTAATCTTGAGCTTCACTTTCTTCTTCACTGACTTCTAACCTTTTTACCTTCTTCTTCACCTTCTCATAACCCTTTATCTTTAACTGCTTCTTCATTTTCTCCTATGTCTTTACCTTCATCTTTAAATTGATCTTTACCATCGCGTTCTCCTTAACCTTTTCCTACTTGTTTACCTTCTTCTTCTTAATACCGCCTTAATATCTCCTTCATCTTCATCTTCTCCTCATTCCAATATGTTATCTTCAATTTCTCCTAATAGACCTTTATCTTCACCTTCACTTTCTCCTTCACGTCTTTATAACCATTTCTCTTCACCTTCTCCTTCACCTCCTTCTAACCCTTTATTCTTCAATTTCTAACCTTCTTCATTTTCTCCTGCATCTTTACCTTCTTCATCTTCAAATTCATCTTCACCGCTGCATTCTCCTTAACTTTCTCCTACATCCTCACTTAGTTCTCCTTCAATTCCTCGTTTACATGCTTCTTCTTTTTCTTTCTTCTCCTCCTGCTTATAACCCTTTGTATTCACCTTCTCCTCCTTCTAACCCTTTATCGTCACCTTCTTCGTCTTCAAATTCATCTTCACTGTCGCATTCTCCTTATCTTTCTTTATCTTCACCTACTTTTTCTACTTCAGTTTCTTGTTTACCTTCTTCTTCTCCTTCATATACCTTCATCATCTTCTCTTAATAAATCTTTATCTTCACATTCACTTTCTCCTTCACCTCCTTCTAACCCTTTATCTTTACTTTCTCCTTCATCTTCGTACAACCATTTGTCCTCGCCTTCTCCTTAACCTCCTTCTAACCCTTTATCTTCATTTTCTCCTGTGTCTTTACCTACTTCATCTTAAAATTCATCTTTACTGTCGCATTCTCCTTAACTTTCTTCTACAGCTTCATCTACTTTGTCTCCTTCAATTTCTCATTTAGCTTCTTCTTCTTCTTCTTCTCTTCCATCTTCTCCTCCTTCCAACCCTTTATCTTCACTTTCTTCTCCTAATATCTTCACCTTCACTTTCTCCCTCACCTCCTTATAACCCTTTATTTTTACCTTCTTCATCTTCCAATTCATCTTCAACTTCATCTTCACATACACCTTTTCAATTTCTTGTTTACCTTCATCTTCTCCTTCTTTTAACTCTTAATCTTAATCTTCACTAGTGATTGACCGATATGGGTTTTTTTAACATCTCATGCCCCTATTTAGAGAGCAGGTTGACTGATGGGTAATATATAACCATATTTTTGTTTTGAAACTGATAAAACTAATGATTGTAATGAATGGAACATAAAATTACTAACCTTTGCCTCTGTTTTCACTGGTTTTATAAGTAAAACATAAATTAAAGGTTTTATTTCACTTAACAACAACAACAACAACAACATTCATTATTAGTGAACAGCATCTTCTCATTATGAATGTGCAAATACCTGCCAAAATGTGTTTGTTGTTTCTGGTCCCAGTTGAACAAAAGTGTTCAAAGTGTTTATAAATAGCCAGGTTCTCAGTGAAAGTGAGCATCTCTTTGTTTTAGTGTCTCAAGTTTTAAAGCTGAAAACAAAGATTCTCTGCATTTTCTCCACTGTTTCTGCATATTGGCCTTATGAGTCAGACGATGTTGGTTATCACAAATTGGTGTTAATTGTTCTATCACTAATCTTCAACCACATTTTCATCTTCTCCTTCACTTTCCCATTGCTTCCCCTGACAAATGGTCCGAGCTTTCTATCCAATGAATTCCTAGGAACTTTAGTGTGATTTAATAAACTGAACATTGTTTTAAGAGTGTGCTTTTAAAATCTCGTAATTCCATGTTAAAGGTAATTCACTTAATCTACAGTGCACTATGTTTGCATGCTGTGCATTAGGAGAAACTTGATTAAGTGTAACAGTTAAGCATGTCAATGTAAAGGTGAACTTAGTTATCTGTACAGCAGTTTTCTTTTTTTGGTTTGGCAGGGGGCGCACATAAACAACATAGAACTGAATGTGCGTAACACACAGGAATACGTGGAGAAAGCCAAAGAAACCAGCAAATCGGCAAGGAAAGTGCAAAAACTGAGCAAAGGGGTGAGTAAACAAGCAAGTGCTCCGAGAAGAGGCGTTTACAGGCCACATCCATCACCATTATCACCCACAACAGCCTTCATCAGCATTACCATTATACCAGCTGTACTCAGCATCATACCCACCATATACTACTTATGTATATGATACGTACAGTCTATATTAAAGTCCTCAGTTTACGATAAATCCAACTTAGGATGGATTTATCAGAACGTATCCCCATCATAAATCGCAGACTAAGTGTACAAATAAAGGAAAAAGCAGACAAAATAAAAGTGGAGAACTTTAACCACAGCGCCTTTAAACTGACCAAAGAACCAAAAGGTCTCAAATCTAAAAAGACTGTATGTAGTGCACTATTTATTATAGGTATCATTGGAAAAATGGTGTTTCCATCCTTTTTATCGCACTACATATTAAAACTGGAAGCAGTTATCCCTTAACCAGAGAATTACTTAAGTATTTTAGAATGAATTTAGAGTTATTGTGTTCATGCTAAAAAGGCTTCCAAAAAATAAGAAAAAATGACCGTAAGCCGCAGTTTACGTGGCATCTGCTCCATTGCGGCAGTAGTTTAACACTTTGGGCACTTCTTGAAATGTACATAAATCAGGTCTTACAGGAACTAGATCAGGTACCTTTTATTAAAGCAGAACATATCAGTTTAATCCAAATTTAGTGAGTCAATGAGGGAGCCATAAATCTACTTGTCCTGTTTACATCGTCACATCCTTCTCTTTTTTATAGAAGCTGATCCTGATAGTGGTTTGTGTTGGATTCCTCCTCCTTATCCTCATCATCTCACTCGCTGCGGGACTCAGCTAATAGGTAAATAATAGTCTAGACACTGAGGCCACACTTTTTTTATTGCTTGTTCCTCGGATGTCCCTACTTAAAAATCTACTGAGGAGGGAGGAAAAAAAAAATCTTTATTTTTCAGCACTTTTTCAATTTCTAGAGGACGGTGTGGAATCAATACAAGAAAAGAGGAAGAAATTTTTTTTTTAATTTCAAAATAAAATTTATTTAACCCACAATTAAATTGTACTCTATATGCTAGAATTTTTTAGAAAATTGTTCCAAAAATGATTACATGTATTATGCAAAGTTTTTATATAATTTCATGGTTTATCTGGAGATATGGTTATACAATTGGAAAGGAAACGAGGGTGTAATCATACAGTTTCATTAAGCAACCCAATGTACTGGTGACCATACTGGTTGCTCTGGACACTCATCTTGTGATTACACCCTTGTGGATGGATGAAAACTGACAAGAATCAAATACAAAATTTTTCCATATCTTAGGCACATCAGAGCATTTACAACTGGATGGAAATAACAGTTTAGAGAGACAAAGGAACAGAGGAACTACATATTAGCACACAAAAGGATCACTGAAACAGGACTCAATGCTAGAAAAACTCGAACACATGCTGGAGGGCGGAAAAAATAAAATGAACAGAAGAAAAAGGTTGGCTCTCCATTGGAGGCCGGAAATAAATAAAAAATAATTTTATTCTTTTTTCCGAATTTCAACCATTGGTGCTGTGGCGGATCCGAGAAATACAAAAAAAAAATATTTTTTTTCTTCCTTGAAATATGATCGTCAGCAGATCCGCGAAAGAAGCAATAAAAAAAGTCTGGCCTTCCTATTAATCATGTCAAGTATATAAAAGTCTACTTTTTATGTTTAATTAAATCTTACATTATTTTGATTGCTGTGTATTCCAGGAATAAAAAGCTGCCTTTTACTAGTCTGTGTATTTACTAGTTCACAAGTACTGCTAGTCCTGTACCCCATGCTGGTTGTATGACAGCCTGAAAATCATTGAGAGTGAAAATCATTAAAAACTCAGCTGAAAATTAATGACATTAATGTGGCTCTAGAGTATGTGTGATTGTACGAGTGTATGTTCCTTATGATGGATTCCTGATTTTCAACTTTTGCTGCCAGCTAGACAATGGCTATCCTCAACCTTGTCCAAGATTAAGCAGAAAGACAATGAATAAATGCATAAATGAATGACATGGAGAGAGACATACATTTTCTCATACTTCGTGGTTCCCTAAGGCCGCCTCCTAATAAATTAACAGGCACCTCCTGTAGGGGCAAAATTAAGAGTCCTCATTAATACATATGTTGCTACGACATACCAGAACCCTAACAAGCAAGACAACTGGGTAGAAGAGAAATATGTCTCCAACCTTTACAAAGTTAGCTGGAAAGATCCCTCTTTTCCCCCTGAGTTCTCCTTCCATCCAGCCTTCCTCATTGGATGGTGTTACATTGCTCACAACATCTCCAGCCTGCACCGTCAACTCATCTCCTGTTGTTCCTTCAAAGTCTATCAGGACCAGCACCTCTGATACACAGAGTGACATGATTGAGAGGGGAGGAATGGTTTATTACAGAGTTTACTAATGGTATTTTTTACACAATAAACGTAACTGGTAACCAGCAGCATTAGTTCATTTTCTTGAAAAACTGGTACAGTCAGGTTGACAACAATAACAAAGCATCTGATACATACAGTGACATGATTAAAGGTGAAGGAATGTATAATTACAGAGTTTACTAATGGTATTTTTTACAGGGTAAACCTAAAATAACTTGGAACCAACAACACTAGTTTGTTTTCTTGAGAAACTGGCTCAGTCAGTTTCATCAGTTCCTATGAGATTAACAATCAATTTAGTAATGAAAATCAAACTGTAAGAATGTTATAAACAATAAATCTGGCATAACATCCCCATTATGACATCCTTACACATTTATTTGAATTTATGCCTACCTTTAAGAAATCATAAAGGTCTGATTAGATGGTAATAACATTGATATTTGGTCATGTCTGTGCTGTAAAAACACTAAATTTATCTTTTTTGAAAGGAGTAAATGTCTGTGAAAAAATAAGAAAAAAATAGCACAAGGTTGCTTTTAGTGTTGGAAACAGCACCAGCAATTCAAGGTAATTTGTTATCTGTGTTCTGAGGGTGTATGTATGGTGTCATTCATTGTATTATAAGTACCTTATAAGGTTTACTGAAACTGAAGCCTTTGTGATTGAACTGGTCACAAAGTGCCATTGTAAAAGCCAAATCGGGTGTTCTGGTACAAAGAAATATAATTTGCTTATAAAATTACAATACAGTATATTGAGATGTGTTCCAAAATCATATATTACAAATACAGAATTACAAACAACAACAACACTACTTTAAGGTTTAGTTAGAAACTTTTCTTTAAGGTTTAGTTACAATACTTTTCAAAAGTCTTAGGTCACCATTAGATTAGATATTATATATATTATTGTGTGAACAATGATAAAATGATTGTATTATTTCTTAAATAAAATACAATGAGAAAATACAGAAAATTTTTATGCAGTAATAAAAAGCTGAAAACATTTAGTGTGACCTCTAGCAAGACCTCTTGCACGTGAAAAAAGAGGAGTGAAAGTCAACCGTAGCAAGATGGAGTACATGTGTGTGAATAAGATGGAGACAGGTGGAACAGTGAGGAGAGGTCACAAAGGTGAATAACGTCAAGTACTTGGGGTCGACTGTCCAGGTAAATGGGGAGTGTGGTAAAGAGGTTAATGCCTAGTTCACACATACACGGTTGCGGCCGAGTTAACCGAGATTTGGCTTACCGAAACTTCCAAATTGTATCCTGGA
>JAVSBU010268763.1:0-18656 GCA_033118015.1 Loricariichthys derbyi | reverse complement strand
CAGTGGCATTCAAAACTATTTACTCCACTATATCCATTCAGCTTAAGTAGATATGACCACTAGAGGGGACCTTTAAAGCCCAAAATCAAGCCTGTCCAGTATGACTTAAATTATTTGGTTAACTGAGAAATTCTGTTGTGTTTAAATTCTGTAGGAATTTAAATACTAACAGAACTCCAAACATTGTAAAAAGTGATTTTGCTCTTTATCCAGATTAACTTAATAAAATTAGTTTTTAAAACTTCAACTTAAATTAGTATTAACACTTAAAATTGCTTATATGATGAATTAAAAAAAAAAGTCAACTTTTTGTGTACGATGTAGGCTCTGATGTCAGTGCTGGTTCATCTTTGGAATAAAATACCAAGAACAGTCATTTTGAAAAACTGGGATACCCAACAGTCAACTACTACACATCGCAAATGCCTCAAAGGTCATCCACTACACTACATCTGAGATTATCTACAGTGCTGAAGTAAGTAACGTTGGCATTATCTAGTTAGCTGACTATTGCTAATGTTTCATTGAAGGCTGAAGAGATGAAATGTTAACCAAGCATTCATGTGTTCATTCATTACATTTTGTTTAAATAATCTAAGTTATATAATTATAATTAAGTGAAAGTTTTGATTTTATCATCTTTTCTGCATGTTTTCAGATTTCATGTGTGTAGCCAAAAATTCATTGTTGGAAATGAAGGATAGATGACACTTTTCACTGAGAGATATTTCTTGTAATTTGAATATTCTTGCATATCAGCTTAGAGAAAGTTTAATCCATTGTCATTTAGTTTAAGTCCACTTGTCTCATCTGTTTAATTGTGTTCTCTTTATCAACTTTAGAACTTGTGTCAAATCTGACGATTTTGTACATCATATTTATGCAGATTTATCAAAAGTTCTACAGGGTTTGCAAACTTTCAAACACCATGGTAGGTCCTTGTTGTGTTGGAGTATTGTATTAGACCACTGCATCACTTGAGCATCATTTAGTAAGTAAATTTATGACATTATGACATACTATTATGAGACACCAAAGACAATTTTATTTTAGAAATAGACTAATGACTTTATGACAGGTTTCATGTTAAGTTGCTAGTTTATACACGTAAGAAGTTAGCACTATAATTGTCATGTATTCTGTAGTCATAAAAGTTTTAAAGTAAGAGTAATACATTATTTAAACTGGAGTTCAAACTACGGGAGATGGCAACAAGCATTATTGCATTTATTATAATATTTACCAATAACTTTAACATGACATATGATTTGTCAGTGTCATGATAAGCTGTACAGAAAGGACCTAAGCACAGGAGCGGGCTGTAGAAGGTGATGAGAAGAGGGATACGCGACGCGGTGAGGACAGTGATGGGTGCCCATTGCCCCTACGCTGTCTAAAGGCCCTATCAGTTACCTCGGCCCTCCTGGTGCCTACTCCACCTCCCCCCTTGGTGGGTGAGTGGGTACTGTTTTCCATGAGGGAGAAAGGCACCCACCAAAAAACGTCGTCACCAGGCACGCAGGGAAAAGGGAAAGAATGGGAGAGGAAGTGGGGAAGCAAAAATAACAAAGTAACATCAGGGGCGCAAAAACAGCAAATAAACAAAGGTAATGGGAAAAACCCAACAAAAACACAACAAAAAACCCAGACAGCATAGTCCTCCTAAGAATGACAGTATATAATTCCAACAACATATTACAGGCCCTCTTTTTTAAAATCACATTTGTTACATCAAATTGTTAAATCAAATTACAGGCCATTATTTTATGATTACAAACTGAGCAAGGGAGCAAAGATAAAACTGGAAAAAATAACTACTTTCTGGATAACCATGTGATTTTATTCAGAATTAAAGAAATACTCACTGAATTTTCAAAGCCATGTGTAGTGATACCAATCAGTGAGAACCAGGCAATTTATCCATCTGACAAAGCGGAGGATGTAAGATGCGTATCATCTGTCGTAATGAGACTGAAGTACCCAGAACATCAGCACAATCAAAGGGAATATCAAACCAATAAGTTGGGTTTGTTGGCAGCGATTAAAATTTACTTCATTCTTGAAGGTGATTTAAACTCCTGCTGAGAAACTAACATTTTCAAGTCTTTTTTTCCCATAGCCCACAAAAAGACTCATGCAAAGTAAATCAAAATGAGTATAACATTCAAAATGTGTCATTATTAATTAAAATTAGACTTTAGACTTTTGAAAAGAACTGCCCGTTGATTACACATATAAAGTTTTAAAACTAAAAAGCAATTGAACTGTGAGAAGACACTGAAGTCAATTCAGTCAATTCATTTGTATTTGTCAATTTTATTACTTGTTTGCTAAGAGACCTTCATTTCAAAAGCTATGTTCAGTTGATGAAGCAAATGCTGACGATGATTTGTAGAGTAACAGCTCCTGCTGGTTTTAGTTGAGGAGGTGTGTATGCAGCTAAACTGCCTTCGATCAGTAGCAGCAAATTACACTGCAGATTGTTATACACCACTTGCTAATTTAGACCAAAAGTGCAGAAGAAGTTACCTTCTTTAAACAAATACAGATAACTATTGGGACAAAGCGTCAGGGTACTGTGGGAAGAAACCAAAGTACCAGGAAAAAACTCACGCAAACACTGGGAGGACCTGCAAACTCCAAAAGGTAGAGCGAAAAATTTAAAAATGTAAAAGATGTATTATTTCTGCTTTATTATAATCAGTGATGGACAAGTTACCTTTAAAAAGTAATTGGATTACTGATTACTCATTTAAAAATTAACTTAGTTACTTTACTGATTACTTGATTTTAAAAGTAGCTAAGTTATATTACAAGTTACTTTATTAGTTACATTCAGCAGCTGCCAACACAACTCCCTGCTCCCTCAACATAAAAAAGGCAACCAGTTTTGCTGGAACCCAATTTAATTGGAAGTGCATTTTTAACAGTAACGTCAACATTGTATCTCCTGACATTTACAGTTGAACTTAATACTATTTCGTGAAAAAAATATTTGACAAAAAAAATAACGTAGACAGTTTCTCTTAAATTCACATAACATGAATAATTGTTTTTTTTTTTTTAAATAGACAGTCGTTCTTGACTTCACTTAACATAAATAGTTGTTTTTTATAAAATATAAAATAAAGACAGCTCTTCTTGACCTGATATTTAACTGTTAACACTGTAATGGTAAACTGAACATTGAACCTGTTGTTCACAGCATTAGAGCAGTAAGAAGTGGATTTATTAAACAAAACACGTATGTATATACGGTATACGGTGGTGTATAACACATGTAGTCTGATATCATGTCTACTTTTGTTACTCTTTGCTAATCTTATGTTTTAACTGCATGTTATGAGTAAAACAGTGGTTGTACCTCATTAAGCTTCTTCTCTGCTTCACATCATCTGGTGGGATTTGCTCTATAAGTTTGACTTTTCTGTGCTGTGACTCCAAATTTTATGTAGTGTTTTTGAAGCTGGATAGAACTTAGTTACCAGCACAAAGTGTTTAACAAAGCTTGATATTGTGATCTTTAGCTGACACAAACTCAAAATAGTGCCTGTATTTCCAGTTAGAAACTGTTCATGTAACTGTGCGCTGTTACCCGTCATGTCATTGTTGCATAGCTCTGACGTCACTCCCCAATATGCAAGAAGAAAACAAATTATACACTTTTTTTTACAAAGGAAAATGACAAAATAGTAATGTACAGTGACTTGGATAAGTAACTTTAATCTGATTACTGGATTGGAAATAACTGATTATAATTATACACAGATGGCTTCTGTTCTGACACACCATTTACAGTAGGTACATTAGGGCTTTAGTGAGCGGTCTATGGCATTTCCTGCCCTCTCCTGTCCACCTGTCTTAGTGTCTTGCGAAAGTATTCAAACATCTCAAACCTTTCCACATTTTTTCACACTACACCCACAAACTTAAATGTATTTTATTGGGATTCTATGTGATAGACCAACATAAAGTGGCAAATGTGTGTGATGTGTAAAGAAAATTATATATGGTTTTAAAAAAGGTTTAAAAAATAAAGAACTGGAAAGTGTGGCATGCGTTTGTATTCAACCTCCCCTGAGTAAATACTTTATAGGACCAACTTTTGCTATAATTACCGCTGCTGAGGACATAAAGATGTTAAGAAATCTTCTCAGCTGTGTGGTGTCTTGCAGCAACATTATTATAGGATGCCATTTTCTCTCATTTGTGCAGAAAAAAGACATTTGAAATGGAAATTGAGCTCCACTGAACTATCTTCCTCTTTTCACCCAATCATACTTCTGTTATCAGTTATCAGCATTCTCCAATCTGAGCTCTTGCATCAGACTGACTCATATTTCTATGAATTCTGTGCTCTAATTCAAAGCACAGGTCAGTCTGTTTCAAAAATAATACGGTCATTACAAATAGTGCTACTGTAAACTGTACAAACTGCAGTCAGTATGTTAATGTATGCAACAGTGGGAATTTACAACAATTAATTATAGCTTTACATTAGGTACTGGCAGTCACTGTTCTAAACCACTGGAAAACAATGGCACAACTAATTAGCCAACTTCGTGAAACACCCTAGCTTCCAACTGTCAAAGCATCAAAAGTATCCCACCAATAAAAATGATAAAAGTATCAAATAAAAGTTAATTTAAATACGTTTCTATTGGTTGTTTAAATATTTTATTTTATAAATATTTATTTTATTTAATTTGCGAAAATCTTCAAATGTGCATAAAATTTGAACCGATGAAGATAATTGAATAATTCTTTTTTTGTTATTTTAGTTTCAGTGATATTTATCAATAAAAATAAGTAGTAACATTATATTCTGTGTTTGAATTTTTGACTGCCAGTACCTATACAGAGCAACTTATGGCTAATAATCTTACAAGTTACAGTTTAAGCAACCCTTGATCTTCTAGTCAACTACTTAACCACTGAGCCGATACTGCTTACACAAAGTGTGAAAACTGTCAATCATTTCATGTGGCCATATGTTATCATGAATAAAATCTAAGAATAATCCTGCAGTGTGCCTTTGGCATACGCTCCAGTTTTATCCAGTTTAGCAGTCTGTAAAAATAAGCTTTGTGTTGATTATGGTATGAAAAGAAGTAAATACAGCAAAAAAGTCCTTCCTTTGATATCATACAAGTGATTAAAAGTAATTACTAATAGTTCACATTTTTAGAAACAGATCCAACAGTCCACTCTCATATTCTGTATACATAATTCAGTGCTGCTGAAAACTGTACACACTCAGGATACTTACAAAAATGACATTCATGCAAGGCACCCAAACACCCACCTGCCTTTTTCTTATTTTTTAGAAAACAACCAACAACGACCAAGATAAATGAAACCAGCCTATTTAACCTAGAGAAATGAAATATGCATGAACCGTCCTGGTTATGATATGCAAATAAACTGATGTTAAAATCGATGGAAACAGTATAAACCAAAGTGCAGACATTTGAAGGCTGTTTGGGAGACACACTATTATGGGATGTAGACATTTGAAGGCTGTGTGGGTGACACATTAATTATGAGATGCGATTTCATGTTAAAGCTCACATCGATTTGAGCTTTTAATAATATGTAGAGACAGTTTAGATGCACTAAGATGCAGAGTATAAACAGAAATGGATTGAATAAAAAATTTCAACTGTAACATGCCAGACAATATCTGCAGAATGAGAGAAACATAATTTGAACAAAAAAACATTTTCCCCCAATATTTAGCTTAAACTTTTGATGACACCATTCGTAGTTCAGATAGGAGCAATGAAAACACTTCTGACAAGGCAAATATCTGTAAGTGTCACAATGATCTGTGCTGGAGAGCCACATTATCCTGAATGATGCTCCCCTATCTCTGTTCTCTTTCCACAGCATTTGGAGCTGTTGCCATCTGCTGTACTTCTCTATAAATACATCTCTACCTTTTCTCTTCTTTGTTGAGTTTTTACCACGCTTGAGGATTCTTGGCTCCTGCTCTTGGCCTTGCTTTCTTTACGATTTTTTGGTTCTCTAGTGGTTATCAGGTTGTTTGGTCTAGATGTGGTATATTAGCCTAGCCTCTGTGTGTTGTGTATCTATTAGCATCATTGTATTAGGACTGCATGGTTTTTGTTAGTTGTTAGCTATTTGTTAGCACTGTTGTTTGTATTAACATTTTTATATACTTTATAACTTATGCACTGTGTATTTTATTATAATCTTTATTGGTGAGGCATTGCTTGTTAGCATTGTTGTATCATCAGTGTGTAACACGTCCTGTTGTTAGTGTCACACCTAGCTTGCCTGTTAGCATTGATTTAGCACCATGTCTGTTAGAGGTGCAGTTCTGGCTCCGCGACCACTAGAGGTCAGAGCCAGCACCCCAGGGTCACAGGGAGTTCACACAGACCCATGGAGGCTTATCAGTCTAGACGAGGGACACCTGTGTGGGGCCTATATAATGACAGCACTCAGCAGAGTTCCTTGTCTCGTCCTTGACTGCTCCATGCGTCAGTTCTTTGGCAATTTTTCCTCTTGCTAGCATCCCTCACCATTTTTAGTTTGTATACAAATATCCTTTTGGTATATATCACTTTATAGCCCTTGAAAAGGTAATTAAGATAATTTTTAAAATATCTTTACTGGTTCAAAAGTTATAAAGATTTAAAATTTGTGCATTTTGTGCTTTTTGGTGAATTTCTTCCATTATTAAATATAATGACTAATACTGCGATTCACGGACCCGGCACAGTGTTTTTTTTTTTTTTTCTTTTCTTTTCTTTTTTTGGTCATAACTTTTTTCTAATAAAGATATCTATTTAGAAAGTGGCACCTTATAGTAATTTTTCATGCAGAATCCATTTTTGTGGTTTATTTTTTGTCTCCTTATACAAATAATAAGTGTATTGAACCAAAAACAGCATTATAATTTTGTACTTTTATTCAGGTTTTTCCTAATTTCAATAACTATCTCGAAAAAAAAAGCATTTCATAACACTAATATCAACTTGATATCATTACTGCATTTATTAAACATGCATTTACCATTTCAACAATAACCTTATATGCATCATGATATGAATATTTACAAAAAATAACACAAAATAATAACAATAAGTAACAAAGCACTCAGTCTAGTGTTCTTAAAAATGTAAATCGCTATACTGATATAGACATTCATACTGGAGATAGTCAGGGTAGAACCACTGCCTATCAGAGTTCACACATTCTGGAGCTGTTCCATTGGCCAGCAGAAACATGCAGTCCACATCTTGGACATGAAACCACGAAAAGTTCGAATAAACCAGAAAAGAAACTGTCAAAGTTTACATCAATGTTTCGTTCCGGGTTTGATCGTTATAAAATAGATTTTCTTGAAAGAATAAGAGAATTAAAAATGAAATAACATAGAAATAAGCATAAAATATATTTTACCGATTGAAAACATCCAAGTTTCATACATGAGCTCAATTATTATTATTAATAATAATAATAATAATAATAATAATAATGGAGTTTCTCCACAACACTGGTGAAAGAAAATGGTGGCTCTGCCTTTCAAATGTGAGGTCAAACCTGCGGGTGGTACTATTTCGTTTGTAAATGCAAGTATCAAAACCTGCTTTAAGAAATATAAAATTGGTATCACAATAATTCTGAAAGTAAATTATTCGGAAAATAATGGAGTTTCTCCACAACACTGGTGAAAGAAAATGGCGGCTCCGCCTTTCAAGTGCGAGGTCAAATCTGTGGGTGGTACTATTTCATTTGTAAATGCAAGTATCAAAGCCTGCTTTAGGAAATATAAAATTGGTATCACAATAATTCTGAAAGCTTCTAATTTCAATAAATATAACCAAAATAATAATAATTTTAGTGGTTAATGGAAAATATTAGCATCAACTTTGGGAACTATTTTCTAGAAGTTATTTTATAGACGTCATATGCAAATTTAGTTTACACCATCAGATAGGCCAATCAAAGACAAGTTTATTTATATACACTTTATTAATATTCATAAAACTTGTTTAAACCGCATTTACCACCAAAACACATGTACATCACAGCAGGCGGTCCAGAAACCCTGTACTTACATGAGAACAAAGAGTTGTCTATACACTTGTCTTTGATTGATAAATAATAAAACTTGTATTCATGCAATAAAAACCGAAAAATACATAGATTAAAAATACTTTTATGGACTTTTATAAACAGTTATCACTTTGAAAATATGTTAAGGAATATCATTGTTATCGATGTTTATTGGAAGATGGAAATATTGATTTCTGCTAGTTTTCACCCAGATTACTGATAAGCATCAGTCTTGCTTCAGCACTACCACTTTATGTTTTCACTTTGGGTTTTATGGCTAAAGCATTTTTGGGTTTTTGCGTCATTACGTTCTCGGGAGTTCTTGCGTGTTTTTGGTTTCGGCTTTTTTCTCTTTGTGATTTGATGTTGTTGTTTCGTCCTTGGGTTTTATGATAACAGCCCTTTGAGTTTCATTTTGCGTGGGTCTAGCTTAGCTCGCCCCATTTGATTTGCTGCCGTATTCTCAGAGTTCTACTTGTTGTTTTAGTTCTCCCATCCCCTTTGGTTGTTCTGTTGTTTATTTGTGCATGAGCTTGGCCTTGCTATTTTTGTTAACTCACCTTTTTTGCTCCTCTCTCTGTTTTTTGCCTTTCCGTTCTCCCAACCTTTCCCCGCTCACTCCATTCACCCTTTTGCCCTATATTTCTCCCATGCCCATCCTAGTGGCAACATTCCTGGTGGCTACCCTTCCCCATAAGGCACTGGCTCTCGTGCCAAGGGGGAGGTGCAGTAGGTTCCAGGAGGGCCGAGGTAATTGACAGGGTGCTAGATGGCTTGGGTCAGTTGGGACGCACCTTAACTGTCACCACCCGACGTGCGTCTATTTCATGCCCTCTGGCGTTCGCCCCCAGTGCTTAGGTCCTTCGTCTCCCACAATGTCCATTGTAAATAAACCCTGTACACTTGCATTTTTATTTGTGTCCCTTGCCCCTATGTACAATGACTGTGGCAGAAGCCTGGACATGTTGAAAGACCTATTAAGTGTCCTCCCCCAGCATTACAAAGTATTTTGTCTGATTTGTCAGAGGACAAATACAGAGAGTTGAACTTGAAGTGGGAATATGAGACTAATTTTGTGTAGTACAGATTCATGATGAACAAACAACAATGGATTCAATTATGAACATACAACGCTAGCTCCATTGTGTGCTGATGCACACAAGCTCCACACCAGAACCCATGTTCACTGTTTCCACACTGGCAATGCCACAAATCCATTTTGATGCTGATGCAAGCTAACTCTACATGAACAACACTGCACACTAGCTTCATGCCAATGCAGTAATGTGTCACTGAAGCTCAGCACTCTCCCATTCTCCCATGAGACGACCAATATAATGTACAGTTGCAATCAGAAATATTCAACCCCCTCAACTCCAAAATCATTATAGAGATGTTATTGAAAGATAATGACAATAAATGTAAAAAAACCTTAATATACAACAAACAGTATTTAGTAATTAAAAAGACAACAGAAGTTGACTTAACTTCCAACAAATAACACCTCTCAATTAAAATCTTGGTCCATTCTTCACATACAAAAGACTAGTTCAATGATGTCTGATGACTTCCATGCTACAACTGCCTTCTTTAAATCCCACCAAAGATTTTCAATCGGGTTTAGAGCTAGTAACTGAGTAGGCTACTCAAGGACATTCCAGGATCTCTTTCTCAAATAAGCTTTGGTTGACTTGGAGGTGGACTTACGATCATTGTCTTGCTGGAAGGTCCAATGAGTGCCAAGGTTTCATTTGTCAACCGATGGCATCACATCCCTCTTGAAAATATCCTAGTATTTCTGAGAAACCACGATGCAAGGTGCAAAATCAAGATTACCAGTTATTCTGCTGCAGAAAAACAGGCCCACATCAATGACCCATCTCCATGCTTGACTGTGGGGATGGTATTCTTCCGCTCATAAGCCTGGCCTTTCACATGCCAGACATACAGCTGGTCCATATGTCCAAACAGTTCCAGTTTGGTTTCATCAATCCATAGAACTATCTCCCAAAACTTTATAGCTTTATCCAAATTCCTCCTGGCATATTCTAGTTGCCTTTTGATGTTCCTTGTGGTTAAGAGTGGAGGCGTCTTGGAGTCCAGCCTTGAAGTCCTCGTTTATTCAGTGCACTTATAGTTGCTACTGAAGCACTTGTTCCAACCTTCATCAGGTCATCTGTAGGTGTCTTCCATTCACACGGGGTTTTTCTTAGTTGTCCTGACTAAGTCGCTAAGGGCCCTTGATGAAATTTTGGGCTTTCTTCCATGGCCAGGGAGGTTTGCCACTTTTCCATAAGTTTTTAAACTTCCTTATAATACTCCTAATGGTGTCTTATGGGATGTTATATTTTTTGGAAATCTTCTTATACCCAAGGCCTTTTAGGTACAATGAAATAATCTCCTCTCTCAGCTTTTGTGGAAGATCTTTTGTCATTTATATGATTGCAACTCACCTTGAATTCCTTCATGGGTGGGGTTCATTATAGAGTTCTCAAAGGCTTAATTATGTTTCAACTCCACTTTAGTCCATAAAAACTACCAGAAAGCTTTAAAAACAACAATATTATATAGGGGTTGAATAATTGTGAAATTGCTATCTTAACAAAATATACTGTTACACACAAATACTACATCATGTATTTTATATATCACTCAAATCACCCAAAGCAGAATCTTGATATTTAAAAAAAATTTAATTAATAAATCCTTAAATTCTTTGGGTTGTTGTATATTTTTGACTGCAGCTGTACATACATACGGTCTGTACAGTGTGCCTATTTGCACAGTTTTCATATTTTTGTATGTGTATATGCACGTGTCTATATGCACATGTATGTTTGTGTGTATGTGTATATACATGTGCATATTTGTGCACTTATGTATGTGCATGTATGCATATGTTTGTGTATATGTATATTTAGTATTTGCTGTAATTTGTTATTGTTGCTTCCGTGAGGTACTGCAGAGTAAGAATTTCATTGTACAGTGTAACTGCTTCTTTCTCTATGCACGTGGCAATAAACTCTTGAATCTTTCCAGAGCACTGGTGTCATACAGAACAATACTACAAAAGGAAATACAGGCAGATATTAGTGTGGTCAGTTGTTGCTGCTGATGGTCGACAACGCTACTGAGCCCACCTTGGCCTATATCAACAAAATAGTCAGGCTTAGACAGAGAAGGAGATGAAAATTCAGAAGTTTATTTAAATATCAAGCAATTGGAACAGACAGGTAGCAGGCATAGGACAAGGTCGAAGTGTGGGCTTGAAATCTTTAACCAGGATGGCAGGTAGGCAGGCTGGAAAGTCCAGAGGGGTAAACGAGGAATCAAGGTCAAGTTCAGTCAGCATCAATAACTGGCATGAGACAGAGCCACAGCCAAGAATGAAAGTTAATAAGCAGATGGGAGAACAAGGGGCCTTAAACAAGGACTTAAATAAATGCAGGAGGAGAAACGGACACGTGGAAGAAGTACTAAGTCGAAACAGAAAGGGGCTAGGAATAAACATGGGAACTGGTGAGGGGAACTAGGAGAGGAGACACATGGCATGACAGATAAATAGTGCAACAATATATTCTACAATTCAATTATTATTCCTTACCTATATGCTACCACTATTGAGTTGACTCTTTACTGCTTTTCATAGGGGCTCTTCTTAATGCCCAGAGGCTTCAACAAGTTCTAATATATAGACAACTAAAATGTGACGTGTTTGTTTATGGTTTATAAAGTTACACTTTATATATGAAGTGTACTAAGTCATGCATGAACTCATTATAAAAATATGTATTATAGTTGCAGCAGCACTTCTCGGTATTGCTGAAGGATTAAATGCACCCACACAGATTCATTGTTTTTTAATTCCCACAATTCATTAAAGTTCTCATTTTAAATGTAGTACATGAAAGGCACACAGTTAGTCTCTTAAATGGGCAGGTTGTCTTATTTGACCAGTAGGAGAAAAACATTTCCAGTTATTTCCAGTGTGTCAACAATGCATAAGAAAATTATTTAAATGGGTAAAATGTGCCTCAAATAAATACTGAAAGGAATTTACATATTTCAGGACTAACTTAGTCTAATTTGGATTAATTTGCAGTGTCTTTTTAAAAAACGAGTAGACATCTCTGGAAACGATGTTGCACAAAGCTTACTTTGCTCTAAAATATCACTGTGGTTTTCTGCATTAACACTGCCATCCTGGAAGTGTAAATGACCTTTGAAAAGGGCACTGACACAACTCCATACCATGACAGACCCTGGCATTTGGTTGCTGATAACAGCCTAGATGGTCTTTTTCGTCTTTGATCTGAAGCACACTGTGTCCATTTTTGCCAAAAAAAATATATATATATATATTATTACTATTACGATTACTGGTTTTGATTTCTTGCTCTCGTTTCCTCAACATTGATTCTTGCCCTTGTCTGTCTGATTGCTACTGCTCTGGTTTGACCCTATGCTTGTTTTTGTATGCTGACTCTGGATTTGCCCTTCGGCTCCGTGTGTTTTGGCTGCAGCATTTCATTATTAAAGTACTATTTACTTTTATATTTGCGCTCATCTGCACCTTCTTCCGCCATGTTACTGTCATGAAAATGGGGGTGAGGTGTAAACAGAGGACCCAAATGCAGACAGCTTCATGAATAAGGGTAGGGTTTATTTAATGTAAATAAGAGAACCAAAAAAAGAATGAAAACAAAGCAGCAAATAAAGCCCCAAAAATAAAACAAAAGGCAAACCCCCGGAGGCTGACGAGGCTAGGACACATGGGGACAGTCTAGGACACGTCCAAGGTGAAGTGGACCCGATTTTACAGACGGCAGACCGGTCCAACCAACCACACCTACTTGGACACCGGTTTTACGGTCAGAAGTCCTAAAAAAATTTCAAAATGTCGCTCCCTACTGGAAATCAGGTGCTATGGGCGCTCCCTACTGGGGATCGGGCGCTATGGGTGCTCCCTACTGGGGATCGGGCGCTACGGGTGCTCCCTACTGGGGATCGGGCGCTACGGGCGCTCTCTACTGGGGATCAGGTGCTACAGGCGCTACCTACTGGGGATCAGGCGCTATGGGCGCTCCCTACTGGGGATCAGGTGCTATGGGCGCTCCCTGGAAATAAGGTGCTACGGGCGCTCCCTGGAAATAAGGTGCTACGGGCGCTCACTGGAAATAAGGTGCTACGGGCAATCTCTCTAGCTGACCCAAGACACAACAGGCACTTTCTAGCTAGCACAAGGCGCACAGGTGCTCTCTAGCTGGCACAAGACGGCAACAGGCACACTCTCTAGCTGACACAAGGTGGCAACAGGCACGCTCTCTAGTGGAGATAATACGCAACTGGCGCTCTCTAGTGGAGATAACATGCAACCGGCGCTCTCTAGTGGAGATAATATGCAACCAGCGCTCTCTAGAAAAAAAAAAATTCTAAGTACCTCACAAAGGGCAGAGCTATGCACACTACTATTTTCACCCAGAGAACTCTAATGTTCTAATGCTCTCTCTTGTGTGAGAGCTCTAATACCTACGTGGACACCGGTTTTACGGTCAGATGTCCTGAACCGGCCAACCACTGGGACGAGGGGAGCTCTGGCGAGGTCCGGCTAGGTGCAGTGCAGGGACAGGCCCAGACAATGACCCTCCATATGCAACATGAACCTGCGGTACCCCCAGGTGGACCCGTTAGGGCACAGGGGGTGCCGAGGGAGTCTGGGCAGCACAGAGATGCAGCTAACTGCCCCTACACTGACAATCTAAACCCTACTGAATACCTCTGAGCTCCAGCTCATAAGCCACCTACCCTCTACTAAGGGCAGGTGGATACCTTTGTCCCTGACCTTCTCTGGCGCCATATGAGCATGGCTGGAGTGTGCACCCGTGAGTGCAATTCCCGTTTCAGTGCATTGTGCGGTACATAGGCCCCAGCCTGGGCCGTGGGACGAGCCTAGCAGGTAGGTGGAAGCCCACGTATCCAATATTCTCATTTACCGAAACCCATACGGCAGTGCGAGCCATGGCAGATCAACCCAATCGCCGTGCCGAGAGATGGAAAGACAAGCTTACCATATGGAGGCAGAGCTAATGACCCGGCACGGATTGATCGCCCGACTCGCTTTTAAAACAGCGCGCACAGCTGAGTCTAATCTGAATCCTGATTACTAACAAGCAGCCCACAGCACGATCGTGCATGCAGGTGCCAGATACAGGAAGACTCAGCTGTGTGCTCAAGCCATACTCAGACGCTGCACCAGGTTGCCAGATAGTGGATAAACCCTGGATAAAATCTGGCGCGACGCTCCTTCGGTCTTCCAGTCTTTAATCAACAACGTCCTGCGAGACATGATTGGTAAATTTGTCATAACATATATTGACAATATTCTAGTGTATTCCCCAGATTTGGATACCCACAGGTACGCACCATCCTGAAGCGGCTCTTGAAGAACAACCTCTTCGTAAAAGGTGAGAAATGTGAGTTTCACATACAGTCTGTGGCCTTTCTAGGCTATGTTATCAGTGTAAATGGTATAGGTACGGATGACCAGAAAGTGGAGGCTGTCGCCAACTGGCCCATACCAGGCACAGTCAAAAGACTGCAGAAATTTCTGAGGTTCACCAACTTCTGTAGACACTTCATTCATAATTTCAGTGTTGTGGTAGCCCCTCTCACCACTCTTTTGCAGGGTGCACCCCAGAGGCTTACGTGGAACCCCCAGGCTGAAGAGGCCTTTAAAGCACTTAAGAGGGCATTTACCCATGCCCCCATTCTTAAGCATCTGGACCCTAACCTTCCGTTTGTTGTAGAGGTCCACGCCTCCAAAGTTGGGGTGGGTGCAGTGCTATCGCAGAGGCAAGGTACTCCACCTAAATTACATCCCATAGCTTTCTATTCCAGGAAGCTATCCCCCGCCGAGAGAAATTATGGCATCGGTGATAGGGAGCTCTTGGCAGTCAAATTGGCGTTAGAAGAATGGCACCACTGGTTGGAAGGCACCAACCACCCTTTTCAGGTTCTGATGGACCTTGAGTACTTAAAGAAGGCTAATAGGCTTAACTCTATGGTCTCTGTTCTTTGAACACTTTGACTTTACCATCACTTACAGGCTGGGATCGAGAAACATCAAGGAGGACATTCTCTCTTGAAGGTATATCGAGGAAGAGAAGCCAGGTAGCTCAGAAGCTCCTGAGAATGTCCTGCCCCCATCAGTGAAGATCTACAACATCCAGTGGGAGATAGACAGCGTCATCGAACAATCCCTAAAGAACAATCCAGTGCCTAAACAATGCCCTAGGGGTAAAAGATATGTGCACACACCACACCACACGACACTCATCACGTGGGCACATGCATCACTCACATCTGGACACCCTTGGGAAACTCACAACCAGCAGCTTATTAGCAATCGTTATTGGTGGTAGTCTATGAACCAAGACATTCATAGGTTTGTGGCATCATGTACTATGTGCGCTAAGAACAAGACACCTAAGACTCTACCGGCTGGAAAACTCCTGCCTTTGCCAATTCCTAGTCATCTATGGTCACACATAGCGGTAGATTTTGTGACAAACCTACCCCTGTCAGATGGATATACCACAATCCTTATGGTTATTGACCGTTTGTCCAAGGCGGTCAATTTTATACCATTTAAAAGTCTTCCCATCGTGTGGGAGACTGCTGAGGCTTTGTATATGCATGTGTTTCGAAATTTTGGTATTCCTGAGGAAATCTTGTCTGACAGGGGCCCACAGTTTACATCCGGAGTGTGGTCTGGTTTTTTCAAACATCTCGGCGTCACAATTAGCTTAACATCAGGTTACCACCCCCAATCTAACGGCCAGTGCAAGAGGGCTAATCAGGAACTGGGGAAATTTTTAAGAATTTTCTGTCATGATAACCAACAGGATTGGCACAAATAACTGATTTGGGCAGAGATGGCCCAGAACTCACTCACTAACGCTTCCACAGGCATTACCCCATTTCAATGCATCCTAGGTTACCAACCACCTCTCGCACCTTGGACAGGGGTGGTGACCGACGTCCCAGCCATGGATGAGTGGATGAGCAGAAGCAAGAAGGTATGGGAGGCCACACATACTAGAATTGAAGAAGCCATAAAGTGGCAGAAAGTTAAAGCAGATCGCCATAGGACTGACTAACCCCCTACCAGCCAGGAGACAGGGTCTGGTTGTCAACCAAGGATTTCAGGTTTGGGGACAGGAAACGCAAACTTAATGCAAAATATATTGGTCCGTTCAAAGTAATGAAGAAAGTAAATGAGGTAACATATAGATTGGATCTGCCTTTGCAATACAAGGTATCAACACTTTTCATGTGTCCCTTCTCAAACCTGTTATTTCAGGTCCCTTGGATGAGGCCTCTCCAGAGAGTGACCCTCCACCCATCTTGGAGGTGGATGGGGCCCCGGTCTACGCTGTCCGTCAGGTGCTGGATTCGAGACGGAGAGGAGGACTCATGCAGTACCTTATTGACTAGGAGGGCTACGGACCAGAAGAACATCGATGGGTCCCAGCTTCCTAGCTGATTTTCACAGCCGACACCCTGTGAGGCCAGCACCCCGTCCCAGAGAGAGACCATGCAGAGGAGGTCTGGTCTTTAGGGGAGTCCGTTCCAGAGGTCATGGCAGGAGGACCTTCCTCGTCCGGCACCTAGATAGTTCCGGGAGACTTCCATCCAGCACCTCGGGTTGGGTTGGTGGTGGTTGTCACAGGCGGCCTCATATCTCTTTGGGGGGGGGGGTACTGTCACGTTGTGTACCAACCCTTCCAAACTCGCTTCTGCAAACTATGAATCCCGGCATGCACCAGGGGACACTGTGACACCAAGTAGTTTGTACACTGATTGGACCAGATCACACTCACCTGTTTACTGATTAGCCAGGTTATTTAAGCTCAATACAGGCTGAGCTTCTTTGTGAAGTATTGCGCCGATTCTCGTGCCTCTTCCAAGAATTTCATTATTACTATTAGAATTACTGGTTTTGACTTCTTGCTCTTGTTTCCTCTACGTCAATTTTTGCTTTGCCCTTGTCTGTCTGATTGCTACTGCTCTGGTTTGCCCCTACGCTTGTTTTTGTACGCTGATTCTGGATTTGCCCTTCAGCTCCGCATGTTTTGGCTGCAGGGTGTCCTTATTAAAGTTCTGTTTACTTTTATATCTGCGCTCATCTGCACCTTCTTCCACTATGTTACAGGAATACTGATTAATCTGACCACAATACACATTTCCACTGTATTACGGTCCATCCCAGATACCTCAGAGTCCAGAGACGTCAATGCCGCTTCTAGACATGGTTAACATACGGCTTCTGTTTTGCACATTAATGCTTTAAGTATAATTTGTGAATGTAACTCCTTATTGTAGTGCTTGATAAAAGTTTGTAGGTAAAGTAATCCCTTGGCCATGTGGTTATATCAGCTATTGTTGAATGGTAGTTCATGGAGAAGTGCCATCTGAGGGATTGAAGATCATGACTCTTTAGTTTAGGTAAGCCTTGCCCTTTAGGCATGGAAAGTCCTCCAAATCATTTAATGATATTATGCACTGTAGAAGAAGAAATATGAAAATCGCTTCCAAAATGTTAGGACCCATGCCAGACTTGGTCCGATCAGCATATTGGGTTCAGCTGTGGCTGGCTACAAAAGTGAGTTCCGTGAACCTGTCTGTGCAGGCCACTGGTAGAGGTAAGGTCTTTCTATGTCTGTCAGCCCAGTGGCCATACTGGTTCGCGTAGCTGGTGTGGGGTGTTAGACGGGGTTTTTAGTTGACGTGCGGTTAACACCTTTACACTTTAGGATCGTCCTGAGCTGGTCCGTTGCAGCCCGCATACACATATTGACAACAGAGAAGGTGAGGGATGAAGGTACCACCATTCCTTTGTAGAGGGAGGGTGGAGTAAGGTCTGGAGGGCTGATGTGACTGTCAGGGTGTATTATGCTAGTGTAGTGACAGATAGATGCATCTCTGGGCCACCCGAACCCCCTCGGTGCACCCTGAGCCCCCATATGGTTGTCCAAAAACAGCCGGACCTAAAGGACCCACATGGGGATCACCGCTAGGGCATCCAATGCCGCAGGTGGGTCATTGCTCGGGCCCTGTACCCTTGCTGCACCCTGCCAGTCCTTGTTTGGGCCTCCCCTTCATCCCTGTGGTTGGCCAGTTGGGTACCTGTAAAAATGGTCCCACACAGCGTGGTTGGCCAGACCGGTACACCAGCCATTAAATCAGGTCCACTTCACCTTGTCTGAGTCATCGCAGCGCACCATAGCCCCATCAGCCTTTGAAGGTTAGCTGTTGAGGCTCTATTGGGTTTCTTTTTTGGGCTTTACTTATGTTGTTTTAGCCTTTGCTTCCTTAGTTGACATATTTACATTTAATAAAGCCTACCCTTATTCATGAAGCTGTCTGGACATGGGACCTCTGTTCCACCTTTTCCCCCGCATTGTGACAATGTTTCTTTGAGGAACATAGTTTAAAGGGCAAATTCATCACAAAACTATCTTTTCACCATTGAATCCTAATCACATCAATATCATATATCTGTCGAC
>JAVSBU010268544.1:0-11597 GCA_033118015.1 Loricariichthys derbyi | reverse complement strand
CCAGCTCTCTACCTTTACCTGTCATTGTCCCCACATTTAGAGTTTCCATCCTCAGTCCTACAATCTTGACTTTCCTCCTCACTTTCTGTCTCCTCTCTCGTTTCCCTCCTCGTGGTCTTTGACTATCAGTAGCACAATTTCCACCAGCACCCTGTTTGTCAACAGCACCAATGGCGGTCGTCGTTAACCCGGGCCTTGATCGATCCGGTATGATGTCAATTAGATGAACTCGCATGTTAGTTTTGGCAAAGTGTTTTACTGTCAGATGCCCTTCCTGATACAACCCTCACCATTTGCCTGGTGCATGTGTTTTAATTGCAAAGGATACTGGGTAATCCTCAAAGCAATGGAGGATTTATACAGAGGTAACACGACTCCATGAAACTCAGCCATTCAAACTCCATCACCTGCACCCCTTTAAGGAAGAAGGCGCTGGTCCATTTTCTTTAGTTTGTAGGATTCTTAATATAATGTTGGCATCTAAAACGAGCCAGTGAAGAAAACACACTTATGGCCAATTATGGCTTTAGCTTTAAATGTGTTAATTTGAATGCAGGAATGGGGCACCACCTTTGTGCAGAATCAAGGAAACCAGTTAAATTAAAACAAACATCAATACTTTAAAACCAGCGTCCTTTTCTGATATGAGCTCTGCTGCCAGTGAGCTTGTTTTAAATATACTAAACTCTCAAACAGAAGTGTAACCCTAATGCAAAGAATGGCAAATAATCACAGTAATTACTTATGGCAATACCCCGCTAGCTGGTAGATGTAGTGATGCTGATTACACTGTGCTGTGGATGTGTTAAGTAAATGTCAAGAAAACCAGCTTGAATTGCAGCTTGCAACTGATTCCCTGGGACTTTTGATGGAAAACACTGCATGTATTAAATGCATGAGCTCCTTTGGCACTTCATATTCTGATTGCACAGAGCAAAGCTCATGGACCTCATTACCTGGTCATTAATTTGGATTTTCTTTAGTTTGATTTATTTGATTTTCTAAGTGTGACAATCAGGTTCTTCTTAGGTATCTGTCTCACACTGATTAACATCTTAAGCCCAGTCCCATTTTACCAGATCAGAGGGAGTCTAGTTGTCCAGCCATAATTTCCAAATTAAATTAGGGAGTAGGAAACTGCACCTGAAATGTATTGGCCCACTTAAGATTAGATAAAAATGTCATAATTGAACTTTTCTTGCTTCATCAGTTATGTTTAGCCCCCTTTTTCATGATTCTCTGTTAAAACCCCAAACCATGCTGTTCACCAGCTGTAGGACTCCAGAGGTTCCTGTATTCTGCACCTCATCCATTGGGACTTTGGTAAAGTGCAATGCTGGTGTTGGCAAGTTCATTCTGGATACTTGACTCGTACACAAATTCCATGTTATGCAGCCATCTCCCTGGTCTCGTGGCCACCATCCTGCCTCTACAACGCCACCATCTTCATCAAGCCTCTCAGTTGGCACAGTTGGATTTTTGGTATACTTTACTGACCGTGCCTCATGGCTTTGATCAATGATTTTACTGATTTCATTATTGGCTCCTGGACTGGACTGCTCACCTCCGACCTTGTCCATCATCTCTAGTTTGTTTTCCTGATCACTTCTTCAGGATTCATCTCCACTCTCTGTGCTAGCTGTGACAGGTGTAATGAAGAAATTTGACGGAAACCAAACAGTGTGTTTCACTGTATGTTTATTTTCTGAAGAAAAAAAAAAACCCTGATTTTTGGTGAGTAACAGAAAGTTTGATATAAGAAATGAAAAGTTACAAGACAAGAGTTCACACACAGTAAAAGATGATATAACTATAGAAGAATTGATACTCTGGTCTTTTCATTAAAAATAGCAGATGTACAGTGAGCGGCACTGTGCTGATTACAGGTTTGGATCTTTAACCGGTCTTAGAAAAGAGAGCGCAGTTCTTTTCTCTGCATGTTTTTGAACACTGCAAAAGCAGGGACGAAGGCTTCTAAAATAAACTTAAAGCACTGATCTACAGGTCCAGGCACACTGTCAAGGCCGATCTCCTGATGTCTCTGTCCCTGTCTCACGATTACCGTTTCATTAATGCCACACACAAACATTTGATAATTAGCTAGGGTTCTGGTATTTTTAGATATGTTTTTCCCATCAGAAAAAACAATGATTTTCCGTTCATCACTTTCAGGGTTCTCATACACATAGACGTCTTCAGCTACAAAAATGAGTACTCTCTGTGTTGTGCATTGTTTATCTTTGTGTAACCAGATTTCTGTAACCCTCCCTCACTGTTACTGCAGTACTTTTCAATTGCCATGATTCTGTCCTTTTTTTTCTTAAGTTTATTTTGTGTTAACAGTTTCCTTCTGTCGTCTTTTCTTTGCTTCAGATCATTTAATGGTGTGCTAATGGACTCGGGCTGCTCTTGTCCACTAAGAGTTGGCTGGGACTGACCAGGCTCTGAAGGGAATGTGACCTGTTCTTCTGTCTGCTCTTTCATTATCACAGATGTGGACGTGTTTGGCTCACAAATGTTTTCCTGCATGTCCATGGTTTTTCTTAAGTGTGCATCATCTTTTTTTTCAGCCAGTAATTGATTGTGTGTTTTATTTTGTCCAGGAATATCAGGGAGAACATCTGTAGTATTTGGGACTGGTTTGTGGAATCCATCTGTCCCAGCAGCCTGGTTTAAAGGACTGTTTTCACTGTTTGGTTTATCTTGAAGACCTAAACTTTGAACAGAAGTGTCTGCTGTCACATCTGAAGTATTGGAGGGAAGTTGCTCGGTGTTCAGTGTCTCTGTGTCCAAATGCCTGTTTGTTTCATCCAGACTGACCTCAGTATCCATGGACACTTCACTTGGTGTAGCATCGTTGCCATTTATACCACTGAATATGCCAGGTAGCTCCATGAAGCAGTGGCCTTCATCACTTTCCTGCTTGTCAGTGGATTTGTCTGGAATATCATTATTTATTCCAGGCTGTTGCTGGATTAATGTCTCATTTTGCCCAGAATTATGAGCTAAATCTTCTGCATGCTTAACAGTCGATGTTTGTATTGGCTCATTGGTCTCAGTAACTTTAGTTGAAGGACAGTTTTCACTCGTGTGTGTATCTTGAGGATCTACATTTTGCACTGCAGTAGCTGCTGCCACATTGTTGAGAGATGGCCCAGTGTTAACTGCCTCGGTTTCAAAATGCCAGTTTGTTTCACCCTGATTGATCTCAGTATCCATGGTTACATTTCCAGGAACATCTGTCAGGAATTGGTCATTATTTTGTGACTGGTTGATGTATAAACTTGAGTTTATGGATGATCCATATCCGCTGCTGCATAAATCATTCTCATGCACATCTGTACTCTCATCATCATCCTCTTCACAGTGATCTTCAGAGTTGTACTCTAGCAGGGACTCATTGGCTGATGAGGTATAGCCTCGGTTCTTCTCAAAAAGCACGCCGAGTGTAAGTTTAAGGGGAAATTTTGCATTTTTAGTGGTTTCAAGATACGACTTAAGGCTTCTGTCTCTGTTAATCTTAGTAACATCATTAGCATTAAAGCATAGACATTTCTTCAGCTTTTTATCCTTCAACTGGTTTTCCAGAGTCTCCATTTCACCCATGGCAAGCTTCTTCTTCAGTTTATCAATCACTCTTTGGTTGTTTTGGGGATCTGAGACCCACTCTTCCAGCTTGGCAATGGTATTATACTTCTTGAGACCTGTTTTTGATATTGACATATTTAATTCATAATCTAGCTACATTTTGCAGCCATATCTGATTCATGCACATATCAATAATAATGAAAAATATTTATATATTTGTATGTGTGTATGGCTGTTGGATTAAAAGAGGAAATGCCAAAGTTAGCACCTTTTTTGTTTTTAAAGCGATGGCATTTTCTACAATGCAACACCCAGGCAGGGTGGCACAGTGGCACAGTGGGTAGTGTTGTTGCTTCACTGTGAGAAAGTTGCAGGAGAGCCAGGGCCTAGTCAGCAACACTGGGCACAAGGCAAGAACAACCCTAGACAGGGTGTCAATCCATCACAGGTCAAATCCACTCATTCATACACTTGAGCCACTATAGAAACACCAGGTAAACTAACACATACTGGAGTAAACCCCCACAGACATGGGGAGGACATGCAAACTCCACACAGATGGACCCTGGGGTCAGGTTTAAACTATCTTGGACCTGTGAGGTGACAGTGCTAACCACTGCACCACAATACCACCCTCCAAGATTATTATTATTATTATTATTAAACAGGTATGATTGTGTACCATGGAGGGCAGGACGTTCTTTATGCCCAAGTTCATGCTGGGTGCTCCTCCCTAATCATGCACAGCTACTGTTATGTTGCCAGCTTAGCGGCTTTGTTGCTATAACACATTCATCTATAATATCTGAATCCAAAACATTCACAAAACACCAAACTAGTTTCATTATTAATTTGTGTGTTACTTGGGATTACAGTTTTCTTACTTGATTGGTTGAGATTATTGGTTTCATCCATGATTCCATCAGTCTGGCATCTTGGCCTCTTTCCTGTGTGTGTACATAAAGTATAATTTTTACTACTTAATGGCAGAAGTGTATTTCAGTCATATAAAACAGGAAATGTGACGCTAAACAACAAAGCACAAGATAAATCTTACCATCAGGTTCTCCGTACTCACTCTCTTTCTTTTCTGTATGGAAAAATAACCTGCTTTCATTTAGGCTGACATACAAGGATATTAGTCATAAATATTAATCCTAATAACAAATATTAATTAATAGCAGAGCCTACTTTTGTTATAAATTTGGGGAAAATTATTATTATTAATAATAATAATAAGCCACACTTATATATAGTGCCTTTCACAATAACCAAGGATGCTTTACATTAAATTATAAAGAAACCATCAGTCATAAAGGAGAAAAGTGCTGAAAGAAAAGGTGGGTTTTTAGCATAGTTTTAAATTCAGAGAAAGAAGAACAAAAACACAAAGTCTGAGGGAGAGAGTGTTAGAGCAGCTACACTAAAGAGCGGCCACCCCTGGAGCTTATCCTAATTCTGGGAATAACCAGGTTATTCTTCAGGCAGGTCCATGAAGAGCTTTGTATGTAAGCAGTACAATTTTGAATTGAATTCTTTTATTAACAGGTAACCAGTGGAGCTGTTCTAAAACTGGGGTGATATGATCATATTTTTGTCCGAGTCAGAAGCCGAGCAGCAGAGTTTTGAATAGATTGCAGGGTGCATAGTGATTTAGCAGGGAGCCCATCGAGCAGAGAGTTACAGTAATCTAGCATAGAGGTTACAAAGGCATGGACCAGAGTCTCAGCTGCCCTGTGGGACAGCAGAGGACTGATATGGGAGATGTTTCTGAGATGAAAAAAGGCTGATTTTGACAGAGATTTTATGTAGAGTTCAAAGGATAGTAAAGAGTTAAACAGAACAAGACTGTGTGTAGTGACTGAGGGTGTGATAGAAGTGTCACCAACAAGAAGAACCACATTAGATAAAGAAGAAATAGCTGACTTAGTGCCAACAAGTAAGAATTCAGTTTTGTGTGTGTTTAGTAAGGAAATTAGAATTAAACCAATAATTCAGCTGATATAAACAGTTAGTTAAAGACAGAGGAGGGAAAGGATCAGAGGGTTTGAAACTGAAATAAACCTGGGTATCATCAGCATAGCAATGAAAGTTTATACCGAAACTCTGAAAAATATTACCAAGCGGGAGGTCCCTTTGAGTTTGGAGAAACGCAATATCATTCAGTTATACACCTGTTGTAAAGTCTGAATGACAAAGTTCACTTCACTTCACTAAATAGCAGTGGCCCAAGCACTGAACCCTGGGGAACACCCTGGTCGATAGACACTATATTAAAGACATGTTTGCTGATGTTACCATAATGACGTCTACCAGTGACTTAAGATTTAAACCAACATAACACAGTTCCTGAGAGATCAATCTCAGCGAGTCGAGACAGGAGAAGGCTATGGTTGATAGTATCAAAGGCATCAGTAAGATCCAGGAGAAGTAAGATGGAAATTGAACCATAATCAGCAGCTAGGAGGAGGTCATTGAGTACACATTAGGCACAAGACACCAGTACTGGGAAAACAAAGCTAGCAGCATGAGGTCACTCTCACTGCAAGTTCACAGTAAGTGGACAAACAGACAGCAGGTCAAACGGGCAAAACCCAGTCAGGCAGAGTTCAATCCAATAATGGAAAAAAATCTAAGTAATAGAAAAATCAGCTAGAAGCAGCAGCAAATTTGTGCTACTCTCAACTGGACGTGACGGTTGATTATTCCTACCTGATCTATGCGTCTTCAAAACTCTGCCTAGTTTCAGTTATGTTGGGATTGTTTTGGTCTAGAGTTTAAGGTACTGGACAATGGACCTGAACGTCCAGGGTTCAAATCCCATCTCTGCCAAGCTGCAACTGTTGTGTCCTTAAGGCCCTTAACCCACAATTACTTGAATTGTAATATTGTATAAATTGTAAGTTGCTCTGGATAAGGACGTTTGCTAAATGACATAAATATAAATGTAAATAGATTGGCACAGGGGACTGACTGACAGGCTGGGGGGACTGGTTTGGGCTTCACCTGTCTAACATGTGCAAAGTTTCAAGCAGAGGGTATAATGCTCTTCAGACCTGCTTCCATTACTTTCCTGACCTTCACCTGTTATAGTGGCTTAGAGGATTAAAATATCCCATACTTTATATCTGGAGTTAAAATAGAGTGGCTTGCCTGTATTGCTAAAAATGACAATGCATGGAATAGGTCTTACCTACTTCTTCAAGCATCTCAGACTCGTTCTTGTTTAGCCACTGATGGACATACTCAGAAGCTTTGTGGGAGTTCACATACTGAAAAATTGTACGCATTTGTTCATGGTGATTTTGCTCTGCTTTTATTTTACTGTACATTTCAGATGATATAAATTCCTTTTCAAAAAGAGCATCACCCAACTCAATTGGATTCCTGATTTTTTTAATAATTTGACTCAGATTTTTCTGTAGAACAGGCCTCTCTTTGGATTTCGGCATGATTCCTGTAAGAGAAGAAATGTATATTAGTAAAATACTACTTTGTGGGGTGGGAGCGGGAGACAATTTACCAAATTGTGCTGGACTGTGGCCCTCCAAAACGTTAGATATATTAAAACATTACTCGTTGTTATATTCACTCCTTTTGAAATTCCAGGATATTTACCGATTTGTTTATATAATGATCTGACAATGAAATGATTCATTGCTTATCAGACTTTCTTTCTAATTTCCTCATATTGTAGTTGCATGCTATATTAAAAATGTATCTACTTTGCTAACATTGTGCAGGGTTTTAATTCCGTCTGCATTCATGAGGAACGATTTGAACTTGAAATATAACCTGCCCAACATATGTATTTGGGTTAGTTTAAAACATTATTTACAGAATACAGATACAAGTGAAGGAAGGCAGGAAATGTATTTTTGTTAGCTGACAGAATTAGAGTTGCGGTCACTGCTGATATCATCAGTTGGCACTTCTGGTGGCCTTGCTGGAGTGTGGATGTGAAGGCCTTCGTGGCCAGGTGCCAGATTTGCACTGCCAATAAGGCCAGTAGGGAGTGTCCTGCTGGCTTTGGTCTTACAATCTCCTTGACTTTGTCACCGGGCTGCCCCTGTCTAAGGGAAACACTGTCATCTTGGTCGTAGTAGAATGGTTCTCCAAGGTGGCTAAGTTCATCACCTTGCCCAAAATTTCCACGGCCAAGGAGTCAGCAGAACTCCTCCACAATATCCGGGTCCATGAGTTCCCACAGGATGTGGTCTACGACTGAGGCCCCCAGTTCACCAGTAGGTTTTGGGTAGCTTTCTGCCACCAGACTGGGGCTTCAGCAAGGCTCTCCTGTAGTTTTCACCCTGAGTCCAACGGGCAGACAGAGAGGGTCAACCCATTCTATGTGCTGCCTGATGGCTGGGAACCTCGCCACTGGGGCCTACCAGCTCCTGTGGGCAGAGATCGCTTACAATAATTCCAGGCACTCTGCTCTCAAGATGTCCCCATTTGAGTGCCAATTCAGATTCCCTGCCTGCCTGTTCCTGACCCCCTGCAACAACAGGCTGGTCACCTCAACATCTGCTTACTTGAGACACTGCACGAAGGCTTGGAGGAGGGCCCAAGTAACCCTGGAAAGGGCCACTGAGACCATGCCCTGGAAAGCTTACTGCAAGTGCCGATTGGCACCCAACTACTGCCCAGGCCAGGGGGTCTGGCTTTCTACCAGAGACCTCCCCCTGAGGGGAACTTGGCACCAAGATACGTGGGGCCATTCAAGGTGGTGTGGTGGATTAATCCAGTGACCTACAGGCTGGACCTGCCCTACACAAGCCATTTCTATGTAATGCCCTGGCTTCTCCCCCCCCCCCCCCCCCCCCCCCCAAGGCTGAAGCCCCAGCCTATACGGTTTACCACATCCTAGACTCATGAAGGGTCCAGGGGGCCACTCAATTCCTAGTGGACGGGGAAGGGTATGGCCCGGAAGAGCACTCCTGAATCCCACCCATAACATCCTGGACCCAACCATGCAACTGGTCTGGGGATGTCAGAAACCACCCCTTGGGGGGTACTGTCATAGGGTGCAACTCCCGCTCCTCGACCGCTAGAGGTCAGGATCGGTGCGCTAATCATCCAAAGGTCACCTCAGGTTCACGTAGACACATGAAGCAGTAATTAGGTCGGAAGAGGTACACCTGTTTGGATGCCCATAAGATGAGGGCGTTCGTGCATTCATTGCACACCCTTTGGTGTTCTCCCCCAGCGTTAGACCCTTCGCCCCCCACAGTCATAACATTTACACGTTTTTCTTCTTCTTGAAGATCATTACTATCCAATTCTGGATGTGAAGGCTGGAGCTGCGTACTGTTTCAAGAATTCTACAGGTATAAGATAAGGTACTTCATCTGTTTCCTCCAGCACATCAGGCAAGCAGATCAGATGGCCAATGGTGGTCTTGGTGGAATGTCTTGGGTACTCCTGCTCTTCTCTTAGGTTTCATTAGATAAACAGATATGTTGGGCAATTTTCTTCCACAACAAGTGGAAGGCAGGGATTTCCACATTTTTCAGTGTATGCTTTCCAGTGCGAAAGCACGACCAACACTATCCCAGACTTCTATTGGTAGATTTAATACTTTGGCATCATATGCTTTTTTTCCTTTGATGGCTCCTGCTGTTCTTGCTGGTATTCATTCAGCAGGTCTTACCACAGGTATTCTATATACTTCTGTTGCTTCACTTGCTCTTGCCCTCCCAGGGATGTGCCAAAACCTGCATCGACAGGTATGCATGCCTCCCTACCAAACATCATGAAACACAAAAATTACCTATGGCATTGTTGCTGTTAGGATATGTTTCCTTCATCTGTGCTTCAGGGTTGGCCGCATTGCCAGTAGGGTACGATTGAAACTTGCTGGCTCTGGTATTCCCTGAGGATGGTAGGGTGAGATATCTACATACCCATTAATCGTACTATACACACTCGGACAAAACTGTTGGTACCCCTTGGTTAATGAAAGAAAAACCCACAATGGTCACAGAAATAACTTGAATCTGACAAAATAATAAATAAAAATTCTATGAAAATGAACAAATTAAAGTCAGACATTGCTTTTCAACCATGCTTCAACAGAATTATTTTAAAAAATAAACTCATGAAACAGACCTAGACAGAAATGATGGGACCCCTGAAAATAAAGTGACCAGAGGGACATGTTAAATCAAAATGTGTCCACCAAACAGCATCACATGTGTCTACAATCTTGTAATCAGTCAGTGGGCCTTTATATAGAGCTACAGAGAGCCACTGTGCTGTTTGGTGACATGGTATGTACCACACTCAACATGGACTAGATGAAGTAAAGAAAATCTGTGAAGGGTCCAATGAAATCTCAAGACTATCAAGGGATTCTAGAGAGAAATGTGCTGCCCAGTGTCAGAAAGCTTGGTCTCAATCACAGGTCATGGGTCTTGTAACAGGATAATGACCCAAAACACAAAGCTAAAAATGGCTAAGAGGAAAACATTGGACTATTCTGAATTGGCCTTCTATGAGCCCTGACCTAAATCCTATTGAGCATCTTTGGAAGGAGCTGAAACATGGTGTCTGGAAAACACACCCTTCAAACCCCAGACAACTGGAGCAGTTTGCTCATGAGGAGTGGACCAAAATACCTGCTGAGAGGGACAGATGTCTCATTGACAGTTACGGGAATCGTGTGATTGCATTGATTGGCTCAAACGTTTGTGCAACGAAATATTAAGTTAAGGGTCCCATCATTTCTGTCCAGACCTGTTTCATGAGTTTATTTTTTAAAATAATTTTGTTGAAGCATGGTTGAAAAGCAATGTCTGACTTTAATTGTTCATTTTCATAGAATTTTTATTTATTATTTTGTCAGATTCAAGTAATTTATGTCACTATTGTGGGTTTTTCTTTCATTAACCGAGGGGTACCAACAATTTTGTCCGTGTGTGTAATTGTACTATATTAGTAACCATACTATAATTACTTAAATGATTTTAACAATTTAATAGGGAATATCCCAGCGGTGCCTCCATTTTCTGTAAGTCCTTCAGATGGATGGGTGGATGGAAATTTAACATCCGGTAGCAGTTTACACAGTACAACACATTCAAGACACAACAAAACCAGAATTGGTAATTAATTAAAGTGGAGAGTCCTCACTCTCTGTGTGAAACCGGTGCTTCATCTATTTCCTCCAACACATCAGGCAAGGTCATCAGATGACCAACGGTGGTCTTGGTGGAGTGTCTTAGGTTCTCCTGCTCCTTCTGTGTCCTCACTTAGAGGGACAGGGCCTCAAGTTATGTTACTACTAAATTCCCTGTAAATATATTTGACAGCTTTGACCTCCTAAACGTGACTGTGTAAAACAGACAGTTATGGTTGTGAGTTGGGGTCTCAGCCAATAATAACCAGATAATCTTAACCAGATTTAATATGAGAATTAGACCAAATAAACTAACAGGGCTAGATGAACCCAAAGTCCAAAGTTTATCCAACATGAGCCAATTCTGATGTTAAAAGTCAGAAATCCTGAGAGTAGAAGAAACCCTAACTTGCTACTTATGAAGAGGGAATTTATGACTTTATGGTATGGAACCATATATGTAAAAATATGCTAGTGGCACAAGAAGTGTGACATGGGGTTTGAATTTTTTGTTTTTATTTTCTTTGACTATTTTGAGTACAGTATTTCAAAGTAATTCATCTACCTAAATGATGCTTGAAAAAAAATGGACTTGCTCCAGCAGTTTAGGAGAAAATGGACTTTGTTATAACTATGGTAGAAATGTAATGTTCATCACAAGGTGTCCAACTGATTGTTTTTCATGACAAAAACATGTTATAAGGTTTGTAATCCATTTAAAACACATATCCAGCTGTAAGATATTTGAATATGGACTAAATTTTTAAAATTTCTATTTTTTTCTGGCCATTTGGGAAAGAAAATTGGACACTGTGATGTACATTACACAAGAAGGAAATGATTTGACAAAAGTTCAGTTATAGTTCAGACAATATGAATTTATTACTAT
>JAVSBU010268330.1:0-11598 GCA_033118015.1 Loricariichthys derbyi | reverse complement strand
GCTCCGCACCCCAAATAGGTGACCCAACACACACACACAGCCCCCACGTGAAGACCAAACCAAAATCGAGTGCCCACTGAGCCAAAAGAAGACCACCCTGAACCATATCATGCTGCACCGCAACCAGCCCCACCGCATCACCCCAGCACACAGCCAAGGCCCTACACTGAGCCCTGGGAGGAAGTGAGGCCCACACCCCCATCATCCACCCACACACACACACACACACACACACACACACACACACACACACACACACACACGCACATCCCCCCGAGAGTTGGCCGTGGATGCACCGCACAATGTACACTGAATGGCCCCAGGTGATGTTACCCTTCACCCCACAGGTCGCGGGCAATGCCGAAGATAGGAGGGTAGGGAAGAGCCGAGCGAGCCAACGCGCAATGCGCAGATGAGCTGTCTAGGGGGCAAACCCCCGCAGCCAACCGATTGCGCACCCCAGGCACAAAAGTAACAACAGCAATAAAAATGAGCAGCGTAGCGAGCCTAGGTGGCCACCCAGACCCCCGGCCGGACCAGGCCAAGGCAGCGCACAAGGGACACTGACCTCCCATGCACCTCCACCACCAGCAAGGACCACACCACCCCCTCAGGCACACGCGCCCCACGCCCAGCACCCCCAACAAGACCGCAAGCACCAGTGCCGCCCACCCCACATGCCCCCGCACCACCCCGATGTCCCACCCCGACCCGCACCACAAAGAAGCAGGCCCAAGACTGAGCTCAAGGACAGGGGACAGCGTGCCACGCCCAGAAACAAGCAGAGCAGCGAGGAGCAAGACAAGACCCCCCAAGAAAAACAGTGGTATTGCGTACTTAGTAATTTTACCTGTATTTGGATCGTCTGTCACAAGCCCTTCTCACATTAAAGGAAGTCAAGGAGATGATCATGGCATGGGATCTTTATCTGGACCAGTCCATTAAGTTTGCCAACGGGATTGATTCGTGCAGCAAATCCAATAAGAACCTCCTGAACAGCCCAAAAACCTCCAGAAGATCCCGAAGAAGGGGAAGATGGATTTACATGTACAGGGTACAAGTACGGTAATCATAGATTTTCATTATTCATGGAAGGTTCTGGTCCCTAACCCCACGATTACGGGGGGTCCATTGTATATTTTTTTTCCCCTGGGCAAGCAATACATTAGTCTCTTTCAGATACTGGCCATCCAAGCAGTAGCCAGCTGACTGAGCTGAACAACAGTGCCTTCAGTCCACCAATGGACTAACCATTTTGTTTTTCACTTTCAGTAAATTTTTCAGTACATTGCATGGGGTACTCAACACTTAAAGTACCGTAGGTTAGGCTATGTTATATGTACTGTCACGATGTGGGGGTGAGATGTAAAAGAGGACCCAAGTGCAGACAGCTTCATGAATAATGACATATTCATTTAACTGAAAATAAGGCAACTGAAGGTAACAAACTCAATGAATTACATTAAAAATAATGGAAAAAGAACACAAAAGGTTATGGCGCACGGGGACGGAGAGGACATGTCCGGAGATTAGTGGACCCACTTTTATGGCCAGTGTACTACACCGCCCAGCCACACAGCATGGACCTGATTTTACGGCCAGTGTACCGAGCTTGTTCCTCAAATGGCATGGACCTGCTTTTAATGCTGGTTTACCAAGCCAACCAACCATGAGGGAGGCAAGATACAGCAGGTAGTGCAGGGGACCGGGCCCTAGGCAGACCCCCAGCCTGCAGTTTCTCTGATCTAAAACATCATCAGATTTTCACACAAGTCCTAAAAGTAGATGAAGAGAATCTAGTTAAACAAATGAGACAAAAATATTATACTTGGTCATTTATTTATTGACAAAAATGGTCCAATATTACATATTAGTGAGTGGCAGAAGTATGTGAACATTTGTTTTCAGTATCTGGTGTGAACCCTTTTGCAGCAATAACTGCAATTAAACATTTCCAATAACTGTTGTTGAGTCCTGCACACTGGCTTGGAGGAATTTTACCCCATTCCTCCTTACAGAATAGATTCAACTCTGGAATGTTGGTGGGTTTCCTCACATTAACCTGCTCGCTCAGGTCCGATTGGATTAAGGTCAGGACTTTGTCTTGCCCATCCCAAAACATTAACTTTATTCTTCTTTAACTATTTCTTGGTAGAATGACTTGTGTGCTTAGGGTCATTGTCTTGCTGTGTGATCCACCTTCTTTTGAGATTCAGTTCATGGGCTGGCATTTTCCTTTAGAATTCTATGATATCAATCATTGTTCCATCAATGATGGCAAGCCAGCCTGGCCCAGATGCAGCAAAACAGGCCCAAACCATGATACTACCTCCACCATGTGAAGTACGTAACCAGTCCATGGACCTAGCAGGGCCTGTCGCTAGCGACCATGACGTACAGTAGGCCATCAGTTACCAAGGGGTCCTGCTTGGTCAGCATGAAATCCAGCTTGGGGAGATTTCACACCAGCTTACTGAGCTCGGTCAGGCCGCCCAGAGGTTACACCCATCGGCACCTCAGCTGTCGGTTGCTCCCATTCCCACTCCTGTCGCAGACTCCCTGATTGCCACCCCGAAAGATTCTCAGGGGAGTCCGAGAAATGTCGAGGCTTTCTGCTACAATGTTCTCTGCTGATTAAACAGCAGCCTGGGAGATTCCCATCCGACTGGACCTGGGTGGCCTATATAATCTCCCTCCTGTCTGGGAGGGTTCTGGCTGGCGCCACGGCCCTGTGGGAGGTCTAGGCCCCCAAGACTGCTACTGAGGAAATATTCAATCAGACCCTTAGGGACACCTTCTACCATCCTTGGGCATCCTCTCGCACCCTGCCTTCTCAAGCTCACCCAGAGTTCCCAGCCAGTCGTCAAGTGCATTATAGACTTCTGAATCTTGGACATGGAGTCTGGGTGGAATGAGTGCCTCAAGGAGAAGCTGGCATCTCATGATCCACCCACATCACTGGCAGCTCTACAAGTTATGCACCCGGGTTAATAACCGGGTTAATTGAGGCAGCGGGAGAGGGAATGCCCCACCCCTTGCCATGCACCTTGTCCTGCATAGACCCCATGCTTACATTCCAGTCATGCACGTTAGAAGCCCCGAGTCCTGAGCCCATGCAGTTGGGAGTGGCTGTCTCCTCAGGAGCGCCTCTTAGGCCATTGGGAAAACGAACAGGCCAGAAACCTACCACAGACATGACCCATCCTCTCTCTTCTCAGGCCTTCTCTTTGCTGCCCAGGTAGGAGGTGGCAGTTGCCCACCCATTCGGCTTCAGGTCAGCATTGAAGATTTCATCAATGAAGGTCTGGCCTCACGTCTGGGCCTTGCCTTTGAGCCAACTCCCCATCAGATGCCCCTCTCCACCATGGACGGGTGCCCAGTAGGGGCCGGGCATTAGCTTACCAACTGAGCCCATTGAGGTCTCTCATATACACTTGGTGTTAGAGTTACCATAGCTCCAATAGCACAACCCACTGGTCAACTGGCAGACCCGAAGCATCGTCTCCTGGGCCCCTCAATGCTGGGAGTCGTGCCGCCTCCCGATGCCTTTGCCACCACCCCTCATCCAGGGTAAACCTGCTCTCAATTTAGCCAGGGTCCCTGCCTTTGAACTAAACTTGATTTGCGGTGTGCCTACAACCTGGTACGTATCTGGCAGGGGGTGAATGGAAGGCTGCCTTCCTCACACCCTCAGACCATTATGAATATTTGGTCATGCTGTTTGGGTTGATGAATGCTCTGGTCGTTTTCCAGGTTTGTGAACGATGTGTTGTGTGAGGTCCTAGACAGCTATGTGTATGTCTACCTTGACAACATTCTGGTTTTTAGCCGCTCCCTGGAGGAGCACATAAGGCATGTGCAAACAGTTCATTCAGATGGACCCAGCCAAGATTGAGGCTGCAGCCCAGGTGTGGTTCTGGCTCTCAGGCTGCTAGTTGGCAGAGCAGGCCTGCCGATCATCCTAGGATCCAAGATCGCGCAGGTGCACGGGATCAGCCATGAAGAGAAACACCTGTAGGAGCATCTATTTAATGACAGTGTTTGGCAGGGTTTCTCATTGCATCCTTGATTGCTCCATGCTTCACTGCATCTGCATTTTTCTCAGCGTTTTCAGTCATCGTTCTATGTTGTTTCTCATGTGTTTCTTGTTTCCCTCGCTCGCGTTTGGCCTCTCTATTTTAATAGAGTTTCAGTTTTGTTTTGGGGTGTTGCTCATGCTATTTGGCTCTTGGGTATTTTCGTTGGTTTTTGTCAGGAGTGTTGCTCTGTATCTTAGTTATCCCTCCCCTTCGGTTGTTTATTTCGCTTTTTGCTCAAGCTTTGTCTTGTTAACTTAGATTACTCACGTTTTTCGTCCCTGGCTCCAGTTTTGGTTTTTACCCATATTTTCTCAGCCTGCCCTTCTCCTTGCCCCATCCTTCTCACTCTCTTTCCCTCGTGTCCACCCAGCTGGCGACATTTAGGGTGGTTGCCCATTCCTCCAGGGACAGAGGTACCAGCTCTCCTGGTAAACTTTATGACAAACTTTATGGAGATGCTGATTTCATTTTCCAGAAGGAATTAGCACCTGCCCAAACTGCTAAAGGTACCAAATGCTGGTTCAATGACCATGGTGTTACTGTGCTCGAATTGGCCAGCAAACTCGCCTGATCTGAACCCATAGAGAATCTATGTTGTATTGTGAAGATGAAGATGAGACACCATCGCCAACAATGCAGGTGACCTGAAGGCTGCTATCAAAACAAACCTGAGCTTCCATTCCACCTGAGCAGTGCCACAGGCTGATCACCTCCGTGCCACGCCGCATCGTAATTCATACAAAAGGAGGAACAACCGAGTATTGGGTGCATAGAAATGAACTTTCAGAAGCCTGACATTTCTGTTTAAAATATCTTTTTTAATTGATCTTATGTAATATTCTAATTTTCTGAGATATTGAATTTTGGATTTTCATTATCTGTAAGCCACAATCATCAAAATTTCAAGAAAGAAAAAAGCCTTGAGATATTTCACTCTGTGTAATGAATTTATATAACATATGGGTTTCACTTTCTGAAATTACTGACAAATGTTTTTCATGATATTCTATTTTTTGAGATCTACCTGTATGCACAATGCACATATTAAATCTTATTGTACTGATACTGTGGATGACATGTTAAAGTGATCCATTGCACTAAACCCCAATAATATTGGGGAAAAAATGTTTAAAAATTCCTCATGTATAATCATATGCCAAGTATATGCTGTATATGCCAAATGACATTGAGCCACCATCTGGTACCATTTGATTCCTTTCTCCTAATTATAACTTACAATGATAGTCTAGTAATTATTTTCAGTCATGTCTATAGTGCATATTTCAGTATGTCATGGAGCCAGCTTGTAAAAGAAATAGCTCTGCAAGTCAAAAGTTTAATTTGTTATAAATTGTAGCATTATTTTTTTTGCGGGTTTCTCTGGAAATTTCAAGTGAAGTCATAAGATAAAAAAGTTAATCCTGATTTTAACCACTTAAACACTCCAAACTGTCCAATAGCATAGTATTTATTGATAATATGATATAAAATGGAATCTACAAAGACAAATAGTGACTGTAAAATAAATTGTATTGACAACTCAGTTACTTTAATCTGATTTGGTAATTGAGAAAACCATGCATCTTCATTAATCCATGAAAAAACAGATTCTTCTTAATAGTGTGACCACACGTATCATTTTATATTCCTGTATAGTTAGGGCAACATAGTTTCCTTTTCAATCTGAGTCGTGAAGTAGCCTTTATTTTAATTTTGTTCTTTGTTGGTTTTTCATGTTAACCTATACTATGTACTTTTTCGAAAAATGTTTACAGTAAATTTCACACAGTCCTCCATGCATGTTTTAATGAGAGAAAAAAGACACAACTGCACTAAATGCCATGTTTAGTGGTGTTATTATGATGATTATTTTGAATGTGGTATGTGGTCTGGGATGAATTTGGGATTCTTCGCTCTCTTGGACATGCATAGAAAGACAAATATATCTAAGGATATTCATCCGTGGAATAACCTGATAACTTGGATTAATTCCAGGTATTTCCTGTATTTCTTGTAATAAAATTCTGTCTTTACTCAAACTTAAGATAGCAGACTATACTGTTTATCTGAGGAAAACTCTTGCTTGCCAAAATCTGATAATGATGGGATTATTACATTGCGTGTAGACAGACCCTGTGTTTGGTCATTGGTGCGCTACCAAGGCTTCATATAGGAACTATTAGTGTTATTGTACACCATTTGTAACCAGTAGTGGTCTGTTTTAAAGTGTAATATTCTCTGCATTGGACCCTAGAGCTTTAACATAGCCAATGGAAAGGCTTTGTGTGGAAGCACTTTGGCTGAGATCCTCCTTACACGTGGCAGTAAGTGAAAGCCCAGCAGTGGAGAGGCAGACTCTGTGACTCATGCTGCCTCTGTTTTCGTTAAAATCAGGCCAAACTTCCAAAGCTTGGGTTACACAGGCTGAATGTGGCCTCACACGAGAGCAATGCAGCAGCTCCAGTGTGACTCCATGGTTCAATAGCACATAAATGGAAAATGTTTCAAATGTTTCATTTCAACTATTCTATGAAATATGTTCACCTTGATCACATGGTGTTACCACAGACAAAGTAAATCACAGTATTCCCATCTTAATCTAGCTATAGGTACATTCCTAAATCGTTAGTTTCACAAGACTTTCACCATGTTCCACCATATGTTAGAAATGAAAATATTTTCGAATGGAGGCAAGCTCATTATTAATAACCTTTCTGTTTAAATGTTATGAGTAGTCATTCCAAAATAAGCCACTTTACAAGTTAGATTCTTGCTGTAAAAGCACAAAACCTCAGATTTATAGGAAACAGTTCTCAGATTCTCAAAAAAAAAAAAAAACATTCTTTAGAAAAGCAAGAAGCAACTTGGCAAAACAGAAAAAAAAAGGAATTCTGGAAAAACTTTTGCTACTGCGATTTGCATGCCATTCCTGTAGAAAACCACCCCAAAATAATTCTCACAGTGGTGAACACAATGTGATAGTTAATTGAAAAGATTATCAGGGCCTGAGAACCAGAGGTTCTAGGAATCTCAATTTCCTTTGACAATGGTTTTTCAAGACTTGGCCATTTTTGAGGTACTTTGCATAGACTAAAACTCAATTTGGCACACGCACATCAATACCTGGCATCTGTGACTGAAGCATACCTAATAGTGTTTAATACCTCCACAAACTCTAATGCAAATTTCCTGTGATTTTTTTCCTGGGGATTTTTGGTGGACTGCTGGTTGACCTGTATATCCGTACACTTTGATACATCTGCAAATTTGGCACATTACAGCCTTTGGCACAACAAAATGCAATCACTCCAATCATTAACATCAGCTTTACAATCCACTTTCCACATGTCCAATGAGATATTGTGCCACCTCTTCTATGAATCCCATTGCAGACTCCACAGGTATTAATAGCTTGATGGTCCTCATGCAACACCAAGGAGCTTGAAGTTACTACCACCTTAAACATGCAAGTTTGTATGTTTTGCAATTTTTATGACTATGTCATACAAACGGGAACATGTTAATAACTTTGCAATGTGTCTTTGTAAGTCTCAAACTACACAGATTATTGGTTAGGATGGTTTCGATGATATTCACATGCCTAGTGAGTGACACATTAGTAGAGATTCATTATTCCAACATCAGAAAGTGTGGCTTTTTCCAGATGGTTCTCATGGGCAAAAATTCCGAATGTACAAATGGAATTTGGTATACATGATGTATTTATTTTTTGTAGTTTTGTCTACATACTGTTTGCATATAATTAGAATATGGGCCCTGTATTTTCATCATTTTGTATTTTGGAAAAAACCTTACTTTGATCCAGTATTTTTCCAATTAGTCACCTACCTTAGTTATGCTATATTTTCATTTTTAAAATATATTCCCAAAATTCATACATAACCAGTCTGACCAGTGTGCCCAACTTGCACCTGATTCATAAAGAAACCAATCTACATTGTATATGACAGTGACAATGAACTGGAGAGGAGAACAAATGTTTGGCAGGTAGAGGACAAAAGGAGCAGGCAGTGGGGTCCTTGCTGGACAAAAAACAATAAGTTACAAGAACCATATGCAGTCAGGAGCAGGGGTTGCAGTTAGGTGATTCAGAATACAACTAACTAGTACTAAGAAGTTTAGTGACTCTTAATATGACACTTTCTGGATGCCTTGTAAAGTCCTTTTCTAAAAAGTACATTAAAGACTCAATGTGGTCTACCACATAAGATTGCATAGTGAAACTGTAAAATGCTAGGGCATGAACATTAACTGTTTTCTGTTGCCGTACTGATTAATGAGTTACAAACTATAAAGCAGAAATGATAGCACAAGAAGTTTTAGGAGCTGTGTGGCCTGCAGTCACATACAACTGCATTGCAAGACAATGGCTAAATTGGTGTATAGAACAAAACTGCTAAATGTAGGAATAGTGTTTCTGGAGGTATGAGTCTTCTTGCACCACTTAGTTTTCATAGATTGCCACTCTATCTACAGGCTGAGTCAAAAGTCTCAAGACACCCTTTTATTTTAGAAATGAAAGCAAGAACACCACAGCAAGTACATGGCCGCCATTTTGAAAGCTGCCATATTGGATCAAGGGAAAGTTTTTCCTATGGGAAAATCTGCACTCAGATTTGCAATAACTTTTGTGGTTCAAAAGTTATCAACAAAGTTAGTTCAGAACTTTAGTTGTTCATTCTAGGTAACTGAAGATGGTATTGACGAAAAAAGAAAGGATTGACGTGATTCTGATGTCTGAGGAACACAGCTGCTGTATCATAGCCACAGACTTCAACAACTGACACCCAGTAAGACCACCAATTTCACATAGCACTGTTGCATCACTTCCAAAACCATTGTTGAGGTTTCTTTCTCAGTAGAGGTCTTCAGATGACCATTACCTGGTTTGTTGTCCACATTCCCAGTTTCTCTGAATTTGGCTATAATATTGCAGCTGTCTTCTCTGGGCATCAGAATCACATCAGTCCTCTCTTCTTTCATCAATTCAATCTTCAGTTAACCTGTAATGAAAAACTACAGTTTTGAGTTGAATTTTGCTGATAGCTTTTGAACCACAAGAGAAAGTCTGCAAATCTGATTGCGGCAATCATTTTCTGAGAAAATTCTGGTCTTCTTTGATATACTAAATGATTCCCTTCTAATTGGGAAAAAAAAAAAAAACTTGCTCTTGTTCCAATATGGTGGCTTTCAAGATGGTGGCCATGTTCTGGACATACAAAATAAGACGGGCCCCCTCACCCTTTAATTGCTGGAGTATTCAGATATGCTATTCTTCCTTTCATTTCTGAAATAAAAGGGTGTCCTGAGACTTTTCACTCACACTGTACATAAGACTTACTTTGTGGTAGCAGTTTGGAAAAACACCTTCCTGTTTCAGCATGACAGTGCTTTAGTGTTTTCAAAGTCATCTCTGAAGAGTGGAGGCTGATTGTGGATGCAATGTTCATCTTTCAAGTGTCTATAATTTGTGTTTAGATGAATAGAAGATGCAAAAGTACAGTAACAAATAGCAGCCATAAGTGAGATGATTTATTTTTTTATTTTTGGCCATCAACAACGTACTTAGATTATCTGTTGTGTCTGACCTTTAGTATAGTGTTAACTTGAACCATTTCCCCATGTTGATAGCCTTAAGATAAAATCACAGTTATCAGTCTATACCCAATGTTCATAACCAGAGCAGGAGTTCCAAGTTTTTATTGAGATGCATCTGTAGACAGACATGCCCCTGGTTAAAAGTCAATAATACATAGCGGTTTAGGCACATTTTAGATGTACAAATATTTCTTTGCAAAAATTAAATCCTGCAGTGTGAACAACCAGGTGCTTCTGATCAATGACATTATGTGCAAAATGATCTAAACTGATTAACTGAAACAGAAGGAGAGGTGACAGTCATCCTAAAAATGGAAGACTGTGGTAGGTTATAGTAGTTTAAAGTTGAAATATTACATTATGCCACGAATGAGAACAGCAAAAAGAGAAAAAAACAGCAAAGTGATTGTCCTGAAAAAGCAAGGTCTTTCCGAAGCTGAAATTTTGTGGTAGAGAGGTATATCCAGATGTTTTGCTTGAGCATAAACAAACAGGCATAGCCGAGTACAAGAAATCCAGTGGTCAGCCAAGATAACAGAGTGCAGAAGACTTGAAGAACCTCAAGCTTCCTTCTGTTGAAAGCGGAAATGTCTATCAGCACTATCAGCTCAGAATAGGCAACAACCATTGGGACCCTGACGCACGCTTCTACAGTCTTGAGATGTCTTGTCAAAAGCGGTCTTCATGGAAGAGCTGTGAATGAAAAACCATGGCTCGGAGAAAGGAAAAAAAGCCAAGCGACTCACCTATGCCAAAAAACATTAGGACTGGGATATAGTACAATGACAGCAAGTGGTCTGGGCGGGTGAGATTTTTGGCTCAAACAGAAGGTGGTTTGTCCAGCAAGAGGTGGACAATGCTACATGGATTACTATCTGCGTTCAACACTGAAGTACGATGGAGGGACCCTACAGATATGGGGTTATATTTCTGTAAAAGGAGTTGATTTGGGCAAAATGAATTTCCCCTTCATTGCTGAGAAGCACTGGAAGATTATTGTCTATCATACAGTTCCATTATGGAGGCATTTGATTGGTCCCAAATTAATTCTCCAGCATGACAATGATCCCAAAAACATGTTCAAATTCATAAAGATCTACAGTATCTCAAGCAAAAAGAAGAACAAATAGCCTTAAAGTAGATGGTATGCCCCCCACAGAGCCCAATAAGATTTGGTGATTTTGCGGGCCAGTTCAAATGTGTGACTGCTCCTGTGACTGCTGCTGACTGTTCATTACACTAGTCAGTCACATTTGCAGCCCTATGAATGTGAGAATTGTCACATTGGAATAAAGGGATAGAAATGTTATGTTAGTCTCTAGGCTACAATAAAAAGCAAAAAAGGCTAAATCTGGATGTCCAGCAGCTCAATGTAGATATTGTGGTTTAAATTTACTATCAACCTCAACCAAAGAACCAATTTCCATGTAATTAAAACATTCTCAGAACATCACAGAACCTCCTTCAGTTTGACCCACACCTTGCACGTGTCCTCATTGAAGGAGTCAGGTAGAAACAAGATTCATTTGACCAGATATGTTTCCAGTCATAAACAATCCACTTTTTGTGTCTTTTTGCCCAATCTAAACTGGTAGCTTTGTGAGCAGAAGTGAGCAATGGCTTCTGGCTTGCCACTCTGGTGAGCATTTACTATAGCTTGGAATTTTTGCCACTTCTGGTAGACCCATATGACCATACGATTCAATACACCTGAATTTTCAGCTATTTTCTTCAAACTGTGGCATGCTCAATGTAAGACATCACGCCAAGTGTGGGTTCAGGTATTATCTGGCAACCCGGCGTGGTGTCTGAGCACGGCTAGGGCGCGCGGCTGAGTCTTCCCGCACCTGGCGCCCGCATGCACGAGCGGGCTGCTGATTGGTGATCTGTGTGGGATTGG
>JAVSBU010268221.1:0-11598 GCA_033118015.1 Loricariichthys derbyi | reverse complement strand
ACACACACACACACACACACACACACACACACACACACACACACACACACACACACACACACACACACACACAGGTGCAATCATAGACACAAATGATGGACTTCCTCCCACTAAACTCTCTAAACTCCCACATCTAAGTTAAACTTTCACATCTGCTTGTGGATCTGCAGCAGTAACTGGCTGTTAAGGTGACTGTGCTGATTGCCTGTTTACAACTACAATGTCCTGTTACTAATTCCTATTTAAATGTATTAGAATTGTAAGGTTGGACAGATATTATTGTTGTTATTTCAATAATTATTATGAATTTTGGAAAGAAAATGTTTAACGTTTTTTTGTGCAGTATTTATGCTTTCACGTATCATTTGTATAAAGTTTTCTTGTGAAAATAGTTTTTATAAATACATTACAGTAGCCTAAAAAGACCATGCTGACTACGATAATGTCTCGTCAGCATCCATTTCTCTCAACGTCCTGTTTCACAGAACATAATGCAGACCCTAAGCAACACATACCCATACAGACTTGAAAAAAGTAGGACACCCTATGAAAAACTTTGTCTTTTTAAACATATTTAAACATATGGGCATTTGAGCTTCATTTGAACAGTATTGAGAGACTGATATATATATATAACTAAACAAATAAAACTGAAGAAATTATTTTCAATCATAATTTATACATTCTTATGAACAAAAATGTAAATTTGTTGTGGGGGTAAAAGTTAGGACACCCTATGACCTAACAGCTGGTATTTCCTCTTTGTCTGAAATAACCACAGTTAGATGTTTCCTCTATCCATGTATGAGTCTCTAACATCGACTGGGAGAAATGCAGAATTCTTTTAGCTATTTGACGTTTGTGGGGTTTCTTGCATTTTTCAACTCATCCCACAGCATCTCAATAGGATTAATATCTGGGCTTTGATTTGGCCTCGGTGGATTTATTGGAATTTTTTGGGCTGTTGTCGTTTCACAGTTGGTATGAGGTTCTTGTGCTCTAATGATGTGTTTGTACCAAACACGCCTTCTGTTACTGTGCCCAAATAATTCAACTTTTGATTAATTTGTGTAACACACATTGTTCCAGAAGTCCTGGTCTTTGTCTAGGTGTTCTCTGGCAAACTTTAGTCTGGTCCTAATGTTTCTTTTTGACAGGTTTTCTCTTTGCACACCTCCCATCAGACTTGTGCAGTCTCTTTCTGATGGTAAATGCACTTTATCATGAACTGTGTCCAGAGCTACCTGTAGGTCCTGTGATGACATTTTAGGACTGCTTGAGACTTCTTTATGCCTATTGCAGTCTGCTATTGGATTTAACATGCTAGGACGGCCTGACCTGGCCATGTTTGCAGTTGTTTTAAATGTTCTCCACCTGTAAATTATTTTTAAGAAAGTCATGATTCCAGAATCCCAGAATTGTCACAATGTAGAGGGCAAGGTGGAAATGAGGACCCACATGCAGACCCACATCATGAATAAATTTAGGCTTTATTAATCGTAAAGTAAGGCAACTAATGAAAACAAAAGCTGAACAACATAAGCAAAAAGCAAAAATGAAAAAAAAAAAGCCTAAATGGCTAGCCCCTAAGGATGGACAGGACTAGGGTGCACAGAGACGACTAGGACACTTCCAAGGTGAAGTGGACCCGGTTTTACGGCTGGCGTACTAATTCAGCCAACCACACTACATGGACCCGATTTTACGGCCGGATTTACTGAACTGGCCAACCACAGGGATGAAGGGGAGGCCCAAGCGAGGCATTGCAGCAAGGGCACAGGCCCCAAGCAATGACCACCTACGGATTCAGATGCCCTAGCGGTGATCCCCATGTGGACCCTTTGGGTCCGGCACTACCTGGACGAACAAACAGGGGGCGCAGGGTGTGCTGAGGGCGTTTGGGCGGAACAGATACACAACTACCTGTCCCTACAGTAACATGCTACACCCTGACAGTTACCTCAGGCCTCCATACCTTACACCACCCTCCCTCTACAAAGGAAAGGCAGTACCCTTATCCCTCACGTTCTCTGGCACCACGAGCAAGGCTGGTGAGTGCACCCGCTGGGCATACCACGATTGTGCCACAAATGCATGATGCAATGCACCACCTCAGGATGTGCCTAGTGTGTAAAGATGTTAACCGTGCATCACTAAAAAGCCCTGTGTAATATTTACGTGAGGCTACAGCAAATCAGCATGATTGCCGGGCCGACAGACGTAAAAGGTCTTACCTTGACATACCAATGACCTGCGCTGACTGATTCGTGTGGCTCCCTTTTGTAGCTGGTGGCAGCTGAACCCAATCTGCAATGCTTGATTTCTGCGCCTGCGATCACTGGCCGTGCATGCGCAGAGCACGGATGGCTCGCTGGGTTCAGCTGTGACGTAATCTCCACACCAGACTGCCCGTGCTAATTGGAGCAGACCTGGAATGGATCCAAATAGGAATGGCTGATTTTTAATTGATTTCTAACTATTTTCTTTTTACATCACTTCCCAGATTTATGGGCATCTACAACTTCCAGAGAGTTCTTTGAATTTCTCCAAGGTGATACCAATCACTTCAATAATCACGAGCAAACTAAACTAATGTCTAATCATTTGCAGCTGATGTGCTGCACCTGACACTAATTTTAGACATATTAAATAGTAACAAATTTTAGGGTGTTCAAATCTTTTCCCCACAAGACATAAATTTGTTTATTCATTACATTTTACAACTTATGTTTAAAAGTAAGTTCTTCAGTTTTATTTGTTAAGTTATATAAGCTGAATCTCACAATACTGTTCATATGAAGCTCAAATGTCCATATGTTTAAATATATTTAAAAAGTCAGGGTTTTCATGGGGTGTCCTAATTTTTTCAAATGACTGCATATCAAAATGTTTACTATAGTGGCTACTGTAGCACTGTTAGCCAATGTGGTTATGTTGAATGAAAAGTCAATTTATCAATGGACATAAAAGCTATTGACTAGTTTCTTTCGTTTCTTTTCAAGCAGTTAACATCACTGGTGAATTTATTCTAACTTGTCCCTGTGCATCACAATGTGTTTTAAACTAGCACATAAGATCAGCACGTACAGAATAGTAATGGCACCTGAGACAGAGAAGGGCAATGACAGGGTTATCGTCTTCGACAAGTGGAATGGTTTTAAAGTGAGACTCAGCCTGACTCGACATATTAATGCCAACAGTACACAGTAGAGTGAAAAGTACAGCTCAGAGGATTAAGGGATAATGCATATGTAATGTGTGTGAGGGGAAACACCTGTTACTCCTTATCTGCTACCATGTGAGCACTACCACACACACACGCACGCACGCACGCACGCACGCACACACACACACACACACAGAGGTCTGCTCCTATAAGCATGCACACACTGAAGCTGATAGATCCTATTTTTTGACTTTTCCCATTTTGTTATGTTGAGACCTTGGGCTAAAATATCAAAAACCAAAAGTGCACTTAATATCACATAATGAGAAATTTAGAAATTTTTGAAAATGCATTAAAAAGGAAAAATTAAAATTTCACATTCAGACCCTTTGCTATGAAACATGAAATAAGCATGTGGGCCTCCCATTTCTCTTGATCATTTTTGAGATGATTCTACACCTTCACTGGATTCCACCGGTGGTAAATTCGGTTGATTGGACATGATTGGGAAAGACACATAGCTGTCTATATAAGGTCTCACAACAATCAATGTATATCAGAGCAAATCCAAGCAGGAGGAATTAACTGCCTGTAGAGCTCAGAGAAATGACTGTGTGGAGGCACAAATCTGGGGAAGCCTACGAAAAAATTCTGCAGCACTGAAAGTTCCCAAGAGCACAATGGTCTCCATAAATGTTAAATAGAAGAAGTTCAGAACAACCAGGACTATTCCTAGAGCTGACTACCCCCACCAAAGTAATTGGGGAGACTGACTGAGCTCCAGAGATCTTGTGATGCTTCTCACCTGCCCAATACCATCCCTCCAGTGAAGCCTGGTGGTGGAAGCATCATTCTGCTGTGGTGTTTTTCAGCAGCTCGGGCAGGGAGACTGGTCAGGGTTGAGGAAATGCTGAATGGAGCACAGTACAAAGTTACTCTTAATGAAAACCTGACCTAGAGCACAAAATGGTCTTGAGCACATGTAGTGTTCATAACGTTTAAAAGACATAAAGTGTCATTACACTACACTACATAATTCTATAGTACTGCCTACATAATTACGATATTACGACCTACAATATGACTACCTCACATAAATCCTAAAAGTAGATAAAGAGAACCTAGTTAAACAAATGAGACAAAATATTATACTTGGTAATTTATTTATTGATGAAAATGATCCAATATTACATATTAGTGAGTGGCAAAAGTATGTGAACCTCTAGGATTAGCAGTTAATCCTGTGAAATTGGAGTCTGTTTGTTGGGTAGGGGGAGGAGATTGTTTGATGGTATTTTTGCAAGCCACTGTATATGAGCTGTTAAATTTGCTTGTTGTAAGTCTAAAAAATTAAATTTCATTTTACAGTATTTAACTATTTATAATGAGTATTGGTCAATCTCAGGCAAGGCATTTTATTTTTACATGGTTTATCCTGTTACTGTTCCTATGGCCCTATGAAACTCTTTGTATTTTTTCCCAAATTCCATTTCATTAGGATTAAAACTGTGTTTTTTTTATAGTTAAGCAACCAATGAAAAAAAAAAACCCCAACTACAATTAAATGAACAAAAACAAAACGGCACCTTTGTATGTAATGAAATTACTTCTATAACATTTAGTAACATCTAGTTACATCTAATATAAATTAATGTTTGTAAAAACAAAGAAGGAATGGTTCGGGGTGCATATTCTATAACTATAAATCAAAGTGCAATTTGTACTGTGGTGCTTGAAAGTTTGTGAACCCTTTAGAATTTTCTATATTTGTCCATAAATATGACCTAAAAAACATGACCTATGACCTCTCTTTCTGAGAAATTGAAGATTACAGCATTCAGCTTAAGCCTTTACCTTTGGCCTTTACACACTTTATAATTCCTCGACATTACTTTGATTGTTTAATATTATTATGGTCTGTAGAGGGAGGAATATGCAAATTTCTTACAATCTTTCTCCGAGGAACAATATTTTAAAACATTTCAATAATTTTCTCACACATTTCTTTTGCTGTTTCCATCTCCTGCTCTTTAAAGTTTCAGCCTTTTGGAGGTTGTAAAAGATAATTACAGAAAACTAAATTTTATTTTTTGGAAAATTCAAGGTCCTTTACCCAGTCAAAATGTGGGCTGTCACACCCGATAAGTTTGCGAAACCAGCGGAAGCGGAACTGGTTCCGTCACGTACGCTATCACCCGAGTACTAACTCGTATCAGCTGACTCTTATTTAGAGGACTTGTTATAAGGAACGGCATCGCTATGGTTGGGTGCGAAGTATTGCCAACCTGTGTTGCATACCGAGCGTTATTTCTAGTGAGTGTATGATTGTTCCTGTTCCGACTTCTTGCTGTGTATTCTCATTGACGTGTTTGGATTTCCCTTTGGTTCTGATTGCTGGCTTTTGTGATATCTTGTGTGTACCGAACTTGGACTGGCTTATCGACTCTTTTTACGGATAAACCCTATTTTGATCCTTTTACTCTGCGTGCGTCTCCACATTACATCGGCCGTTACAGAATACTTCGCCACCCGTGAGATGGCAGAGTACCAGGATCTTCAAAATGCGGTTGCTCATCATGGCGGCTTACTTGGCGAGCACCATCAACAATTTCACCAGGTAACCGCCTCAATTTCTTCCATGCGGACACAACAGTCTGAGCAGGGTTTGCAACTAACGCAAATTCAGGCCACATTAAAGGAGATCACGGAAAAATTTAAAACTGAAACCACGGCTCTCGAAGAGCCGCCAAAAGCACTATCCCCATTGCGGGCGTCGGGTTCCCAGTAAGAAAACCCGATAAGTTTGATGGGTCACCTGAGGGTTGTAAAGGTTTTTTGTTACAATGTTCACTGTACTTTTCCAATTCTCCGTCTGCTTCAGAGTCCTCAAAAATTTCTTTTGTCGTCTCCCGACTCAGTGGCAGGGCTTTGGAATGGGCCACCACCGTATGGCCTTCTATGGAAAAGCAAACTTACAATAGCTTTCTCAAAGCTTTTAAGCTAGTCTTTGATCATCCTCATGAGGGACGTTCTCAGGGGGAGCGTTTGGTGAACCTGAGACAGGGGGCGTGCTCTGCTGTTGAATATGCCCTAGAATTTCGTACTTTGGCAGTCGGGAGCGGCTGGAACGAGCCAGCACTTATCATAATGTTCCGCAACGGACTGCAACCCGAGTTGTTAGCTGAACTCGCCGGTAAAGATGCTGGACTAACTTTGGAAGCCCTCATTGCACTAGATATTCAATTGGACCATCTAAATATTGGAGGTAATAGAGCAGTCAGTGCAATGCCCTACAATCGGGGTTTCGTAGAACCCCCGAGATGGACAAATCTATCCCCAGCAAAACCCCGAGTCACGGTTCGGATCCCACTTCTCCCGACACTATGGAGATAGACTTTACTCGATTATCGAGACAAGAAAGACTTTGTAGATTACAGAATGTTCTGTGCCTGTACTGTGGAGCTCCAGGTGATTTCTTGCACTTCTGCCCCAACCGCTTCTCCCGAGGACCCTTCAGAGGGTCCAGTCTAGGCTCGTCCCGTGGTGGGTCCTTCCGTGCCTTGCACGGTCACCCAGGCCGTCCACATGGCCAACCACCCATTCTTCGGGAAAGCGTGTGGAGTCCACTCCACACGATAAAGTGGTGAGTACCCTCCCCCAGGGGGAGAATACTAGAACCTTTGTCATATCAGTAGCGATTGTCTGCCAATAAACTTCTTTTGTGGTTCCAGCTCTGATTGACTCCGGTTCGGAAGGCAACTTTGTTGACCGACGCATGGTGGAACAACTTAACATTGCTACGGAGGAATTAAAGACTCCCAGGAGACTAACTGCCGCGGCTAGGTCTTCGGTTGCTAAAGGTGCAGTGACTTTAATTACGTGTCCTCTGCTTATGTGTGTTAGCGCATTGCATTCAGAGAAGGTGAGACTGTTGGTGATGAACCAGATGAATTTCTGCATTATCTTAAGGTTACCATGGCTGCGTAAGCATAACCCGGTAATATCCTGGTCAGCGGGCAATATAGTTTCGTGGTCTAAATATTGTCAGAGTCACTGCCTGACTAAACCCAGGGTAAACGTTAGTACCACAATGCTGAACCCATCCAAGAAGGAAGTACAGATTCCCCACGAATACTCTGATTTCACGGATGTCTTTAGCAAGGAGAGGTCCATAAAGTTACCATCCCACCGTCATTGTGATTGCGCCATTGAACTTATTGATCAAATTCCTCCTAAATCCTACATCTACCCACTCACTCAAAAGGAGGAACAGGTCATGGATAAATACATCCAGGCGGCGCTAAAACAGGGCTTTATCCACAGATCGGTTTCTCCCACGTCAGCCTCCTTCTTCTTCGTTAAAAAGAAGGATGGTGGTCTCAGACCTTGTATTGTCTATTGTAAATTAAATGAGATTACAAATACATACCCGTACCCTCTCCCATTGGTTCCGGTCACCCTAGAACAACTAAGGGAGGCGAAAATCTTTTCCAAACTAGACCTTAGAAATGCATACAACCTGGTACGCATTAGGGTGGGTGACGAGTGGAAAACAGCATTCTCGACCACCAAGAGCCATTACGAGTACTGTGAAATGCCTTTTGGCCTCAAACACACTTCATTGGTATTCCAGTCTTTCGTTAATGTCATTTTTAGAGACTTACCTGGTAAATGTGTCATCGTGTATATAGATGATATCTTGATTTATTCCCCAGATGTCAACACCCATATCAAGCACATGCACAAGGTTCTCTCACATTTATGGGAGAGACAACTGTTTGCAAAACTAGAAAAAATGCGTTCCACCATCAAACCGTTTCCTTTTTGGGCTACATCATTAGCACCAAAGGAATAACTATGGACAATAAAAAGATTTTGGCGGTGGTTAATTGGCCCACACCCAGATCCATAAAGGAGCTCCAGAGGTTCTTAGGGTTTGCAAATTTTTACCGGAGATTCATACGGAACTATAGCTCAGTCGTGGCTCCCTTAACCAATGCTCTTAAAGGCAAAACCAAAAAATTTGAATGGTCAGGGCAGGCGGAAAGAGCATTCAGAGACTTGAAAGAAAGATTTACATCAGCCCCCTTGTTACAACATCCCAACCCCAAGGTACCATTCGTGGTAGAGGTTGACGCTTCCAGTGTGAGAGTAGGGGTGGTTCTGTCACAAAATAAGGGATCTCCTAACAAACTGTACCCGGTGACGTATTTTTCACATAAAATGTTGGCAGCCGAGAGAAATTATGCTATTGGGGACAGGGAATTACTAGCTATGAAATTGGCCCTGGAAGAGTGGTGTCACTGGCTAGAGGGTGCCAAACACCCGTTCGTGATCTTAACTGATCATAAAAACCTAGAATTTCTCAGAACCATCAAGTGTATGAATTCTAGGCAGGCTAGATGGTCATTATTCTTCGCAAGGTTTAACTTCACCATCATGTTTAGACCTGGCACAAGAAACACCAAGGCAGTTGTGTTATCATACGTGTTTGAAGAAACCGAGAACAGCTCGCAGGAATCCGAAAAAATTATCAATCCTGAGTTAATTGTAGCTCCCATTCATTGGGAGATCATGGATAAGATTAAACAGATCAATTCTAACCAGTCTCCTCCCAAGCAGTGTCCCTAGGGAAAGACATTCGTGCCAGAGGAATTCAGAAACAGTCTCATCACCTGGGCGCATTCATCCCTTATGTCAGGACAACCGGGGCAGACGCGGACCAGGCAACTCCTAGAGACCCAGTTCTGGTAGGAAGGTATGAGGGGTAACATTCACGATTTCGTAGCCTCATGCGCCATATGTGCTCGCAGCAGGTAAATTGGTTCCATTACCACCTCCTAATCGCCCTTGGTCGCACATAGCGTTTGTAAAAGACTTACCTGTGTCCAGGATATGTTCGGTAATTATGACCATCGTGGATCGCTTTTCTCATGGGGTCAGGTTTATCACATTCGCTCAATTACCCTTTTGCTTTTGAAACCGTTGAGGCACTGTTTAATCACATGTTTCGTTTCTTCGGGGTCCCCGAAGACATTGTATCTGACAGGGGACCCCAGTTTATTTCTCAGGTGTGGGCAGCATTCATGAACAGTTTAGGCATAACTGTCAGCCCAGAATCAAATGGATAATGCGAGAGAACCAATCACGAACTGAACAAATTTTTAAGAATTCACTGTGCGGAGAACAATTCAGACTGGGCTACCTTTTTACCATGGGCAGAAATAGCCCAGAACACCCTAGTTTCCTCCACTACAGGAATCACACCGTTCCATTGCATGTTGGGATACCAACCTCCTCTTAAGCTCTGGTCCGGTCAAAGATCGGACATCCCTGCCGTGGACAACTGGCTGAAACAAAGCGAGAAGGTGTGGGAGAGAACACACCAATGTATAGAGGAGGTCATCAAGTGACATAAAGCTGTCATAAAGGAGCATAAAACAGCATAAAGGAAAGACACCAGTCTATCAGCCCAGAGACAGAGTCTGTGTATCAACTAGAGACTTCCGTTCACAGCAGGGAAGTAGAAAACTTGCTCATAAATATACAGGACCTTTTGAGGTCGTAAAGAAAATTAACGATGTTACTTACCATCTAAACTTGCCTTCACAGTCCCTTACCTGCCCATCTTTCTACGTATCCTCCCTGAAGCCGGTCATCAAGGGTGCACTGGATGAGTCGACAGAAGGCGCCAAACCCTCCCTGCCAGAGACACGTGAGGAGGATTCCATCTATGCCGTAAGACGCCTCCTAAGTTCCAGATGGAGGGAGGGCCGGTTGCAGTACTTAGTGGATTGGGAGGGGTACGGCCCAGAGGAACAGAGCTGGGTTCCGGCTACGGACGTCCTGGACCTTATCCTAGTAGAGGAGTTCCATCACAACCATCCCCATCTACCAGCCCCGAGAAGCAGAGGACGTCCGAGAAAGACACCCAGGGAGGAGCTACGTAGCAGTGCCAGAGGTCCGCGGTCTTCCCGGGTGTTCACCAGGTCAAGAACCAAGCCCATGAGTCAACCGGAGTGTTTCTCTGGCAGTAGGAGGTCTACCCTATCCAGGGGAAAGGAGGACGTTTCCCAGAGCCGGTCTACCACTGAGACCACTTCACATTACATCGGCCGTTACAGGGGCAAAGGCACTAACCACTTAAACCACCATGCTGCCTGGACTTATGATCTACTAACTAATCTGAGAATGTGTTAACAGTTAGAGGCAAAAAGTTGACCTTTGAATGTTCAGTGTCTTTATTTAGAACTTCACTGTAAATTGCCAGCCTCGGGTTGAAGGGTCAGAGACAAAGTGTTTCGGAAATAACAAGGCAAATTCCAACTGGTGTTTTACAGCATGAGTCTGTAGCTGCCATACATCCTTCTAGAGGTTTCTGGATCATTTAAATATTATATCATTCTAATATAATTTTGATCTCAAGCTGAGCTAAGAGAGATGAACATGGGAATATATATATATGGAGAAATAAACAAGGAAGGGTAGTAATGATACTGACGAAGGCTAGATTTAGAAAAAGTTTTACTGTGAATCAGTCACTTTTATTCATTGTATTGGGCTTTTTATTTCATGGAGGGTGTTGAAGCTAGAAACAAAACCTACCTAGGTAATCCAACCTATACACACCCTCATAACAAGAGGAATGAGAGTAATGAGGGTGTGTGACAGTTTCGACCATTAGCTTCGTGATGAGGTGAGCCTGTTCATTTTCACTACAACAAATTAAGTAATTACAGCATTATAGCATATCATTATCATTTACACGCACACCATGCACACATGAAGAAGGACAAGGAAATAAAAATAAGGTGCAGAGACATTAGGAAATCTTAGAGGGGTCATTAGAGGTGACTTTAAATGTAAATTTATTTATATGATACTTCGTAAAACAAAATATTATCTCAAAGCAGTTTTTAAAGAAATTCAGATGTTAATTTCTATTACTAACAACTAGCAGTTATTTTCTTTCTCAATAGATTGTTCATGAATGTGCACGAGTTTATTCATAGCTCTAGCTAGCTTTGCAGGCAAATTATTTGCCTGCAAAGCTAACTAGAGCTATGAATAAACTCGTTTAACTTCGTAGGAAAACAAATCAGAGACATGCCACAAAAATGTCATTTTAATTAAAATTACATTAAAATTCCAACCTTCTGGCATTAATAAATAATTTAAAAAATAAAGAAATATAATTGTTGTGGTCCGTAGCAATTGCTTTTATATGATGTTGTATGAAATAATTCTGGAATGACTCAGTTCTGAGGAAAATTCTGGAATCACATATTTGGAATACTGGTTTTTATTTCCACGTAACTTACGCAATTATGTTTAATGGAATGTAATGTAATGGACAATTATTTTGGCATGAATTGATTTATTTTGACATATGACAATTACCTTCTTTTTTATTAAAAGTATTTCTCTTTTTA
>JAVSBU010268001.1:0-11599 GCA_033118015.1 Loricariichthys derbyi | reverse complement strand
ACCAGCTTGGAGGAATCGCTCCAGTTATGAACACACTTGTATCCAACAATGGAAATGTCATTTCTATGGCATTTATATTCTTGAAATGACACTAATCCTCTAAGATAGACCATGAATCCTCGTCGACAGACCATGTATCATCCTGGACAGGCTCCGTCAAACCACGGAAAAGTGTACAAACGTAGGTCCCCTGGCCACGCCAGGAAAAAATCAAACGTTTGATTTTCACCTGGGTTAGACCACGCCCTCCCTTTATCACAAAAAAGGCCAAGGAAAGCGATGAAATGTCCTGGACACTCCCAGTACATTCAAGTAAGCATGGGAAAAGGCCTTGCCATGACAGCCAAAGCCAAAATACTGCTATGTGTGACAGGGGCATTACACATTTGGATTTAATACCCCTATCTCACATAGAAGTATTTTCGTGTCGTGGGTCAAAAAAACTCGACATCTACGTAAAAAAATCACTTTAGCCCCAAGTCAAGCTTGGTAATGTCCACAAAGGCTTAGGAATACAGTATATGCAAATTTAGCCCCGCCCCTAGACCAGACTGTGTTAATTAAGGGCTTTTAATATTAATATAATACATTTTCCTCGCGATATTAATACATTTTTGTGATATTAATATCATATCATATAATTATATAGTATTAAAATAACATAATAATAATAATAATAATAATATTAATATTATATGAGCCCTTCCATGAGCCCTTCCAACGAAAAACCACATAACAAGCATTTCTCCTGTTTCCCTTGTTTTTCTTCGCCCTTTCTGTTAATGTTAATTTTTTCTCTTAATGTAGGGGTCCCTGCATGTGTTCATTTCCATGTGTTCATTGCAAGCTTTCTTTTTTTCCCAGCTGTGCTTAACTGCATGTCCATTCATTTTTGCCAGCGGAGATAAACGCTATTTCTGCGTGAGCACAATTGAAAGTTTAAATCACAGCCCTAATTAACAGACAAACTGTAATATTAGCGATGGCGAATATTAAATAAAGGACATCAAACAATGTCATACATGTCTAAACAGTGTTTTGTTTTTACAAAAAATGTCACATATACGGTTTTTCGTCGGAAGGGCTCATATATTATATATAATAAACGTCTCAAAAGTCTCATATATATTATATATAATCAATGTCTCAAACAATGTCTATATATAACAATAAATCAAGCAATATCTGTAACATTTGTGGGAATATGTAGTAATCGGTATCAGACCTGCACACCAGCTTGGAGGAATCGCTCCGGTGTCTCTCATGAACGCAGAGGAGAAACTTGTATCCAACAATGGAAATAGCATTTCTATGAGATTTATATCCTTGAAATGACACGAATCCTCTTCGACAGACTATGTATCGTCCTTGACAGTCTTCGACAAACTACAACAGAGCGTGAAATCCTGGGTCTCGCCGTCAAGCTACGACATGCCCAGGACACTCCGAGTAAAATCACATAATCACGCGAAAGGCCACGCCACGACAGCCACGGCAAAATACTCCTGTGTGAGAAAGGGGTGTAACTTAGCATTGTGAAATTTGGACTGTAGATGGGCCTGGATATGTGAAATGCACTGCAACAAAAGAAGAATGTTATTTCTCTGTATTTTATTTTTTACAAATTTGCTAAGTTTACCAGAGAGTCAATTATTATTCAACCCCTCACATCACCCGAATTCTGTTTGGTTTCCTCAAGTATTAAGAAATAATTGAGGTATTAAGAACAATGAGCTTCACATGCTTGGATTAATTATCTGTTTTTTCCCGCCTTTTCTGGATATAAAAGCCCCTCCCCAAACAAGTGAACAGCACTCAAACATTGTCAACATGGGAAAGACTAAGGAGCATTCCAAGGCCATCAGGGTCACAAGGCTGGCAAGGGGTAAAGAAAAACCCTTTCCAAGGAGTTTTGCCTACCTGTCTCCACTGCTGGATGCATAATTTGGAAGTAGAAGGCTTATGGAACTACTGTTAACCTTCCACGGCCTGGGCAGCCTTTCATAGTTTCCTCTCGTGCATAGGCCCAAGGACAATTAGAAGGGAGCTCCAGGAAAATCTCATGGGGTTGGGCACATTGGTTTCAATAAAAACCATAAGTAACGTACTCTATGGCAATGGTCTCCATTCCAGGTGAGCCCGTAAGGTACTTTTACTTTCAAAGCATCATGTCAATGCCCATCTAAAGTTTGCACATGATCTCTTGGCGGACTCTGAGGCAGACTGGTTCAAGGTTCTCTGATCTGATGAGACCAAGATCGAGATCTTCAGTACCAGCCACACCCGGAGCATTTGGCGAAAGGATGGCACTGCACACAATCCCAAGAATACCATCTCTACAATCAAACATGGTGGTGGCAGCATCATGCTGTGGGGATGTTTCTCAGCCAAGGGGCCTGGCCATCTGGTCCACATCCACAGGAAGATAAATAGCACAGCCTACCTGGAAATTTTGGCCAAAAACCTCTGCTACTACATCAAGGATCTTAAGATGGGCCGTCTTTTCATCTTCCAACAGGATAACAACCCCAAGCACACGGTCAAGATAACCAAGGCCTGGTTTAACCTCCTGAGACCCGGACTTTTGCTTGGTGTGCATTTTTAATTTCTCTGAGGTATTTGGGATTAGTAGGATCTAACAAGTATAAAAATTAAACTTTGTCTTTGTACAGAAATTGTTTGTAATGTCCACATTTGAGCACGCTCATATAAAGTTGTAATTGGCATTTGTGAATGTAACTCCATATTGTAGTGCTTGATAAAGGTTTGTCAAAGTAATTCCTTACCTGTTATATCAGCTTTTGTTAAAAGGAGTTTGTTGATGCAAAACAATTTCATAGATCGAAGATCTATCGCACTGAAATTCCTAATGATATTATCCCACTTTATTGGGGGAAATATGAAAATCTCTTCCAATCTTTCTTTGAGGAACATGGTCCCAACTTTTTTTTGAATGTGTTACAGGTACGAAATGCAGGAATAGATGTTTATTAATAAATGAAATTAAGTTGACTAGGAAAAAACATGAAATATTTTGTGTTCATATTGTCTGCAATATAATAAAAGTTAATGTCATTATAAATAATAGTGGTTTTTTTACTTGCATTTTCCATGCTAAAAATATTCCCAACTCTTTCTGATTTGGGATTGTAATAAGGCCCCTGTAAATATGGATATACTGTCTTGGTTTTAGACATGGTCTTAAGTTTTTTTAAATGGCTTTAAATTTATGAAGCTGAGTGGTAGACTGATTTTCTGAACTTGTATAAACTTTTGACATCTCTTGTTTATAGCAGAAATAATGCTTATTTGCATGTAAGTTTATGGATTTATGTCTGACTCAGATGATGTGTAAGCTGATAATGTGGCTTGCTGCTTGCCATCACACAGAGAATGAGTCATCATCATTCTCCCGAGAAATATACACTCAGTCACTGAGTAATGGGCATATTTTCACTGTAATATGTCTAAATTTTGTAAGTTGCTGTCTAAATATGTTCTTCAGGCAAAATATCAGTCATCTAGATTGTTGGTGTTGCTATTTTATAGCACACTGAGCTCTGATTCACTTCTGGACAGCTTTCTGTGTCATTAACCTAATGATTATATAATGAGTTGAGTTATGTGCAAAGATTATTCTTCACTTTGTAAAGTCACAACAGGCTGTTTTCTTTGCAAACAGTGTTTCAGTACTGATCATGGAGCCAAATTCTTCTGATCTCGATTAAGTATGCATGAGCAATCAGATTCATGTTTTAGAGAATTAACCTTCATTTATTGATATTATTGATGTTTAGCAGACTCCTAAACATGATTTTTCTAATTCTGCCAAACACTAGGTGTTGCTGAAGTGGAGTTGTTTTGTAATAAAATAAAGTTATATTTTATGTATAAACACAACAATCATGCAGCTCCAAGTTTGACTGTGATTTCCAGTCAAAATATTGTGTTTTGGATAGCATTGTGTTTGTCACAGAATGGTTTGGCTGCTGCAGGGCTGTGATAAGTGAGGTTAAGCAATTGTTCTGAAAAACAATACTTACTTGGTTACTACAGCGGGAGTCTTGCTAGCCTTTTAATACTGAAAATATTTTATTTTTTATTTTAATAGTTGGTTAGGAGCAAGGCAGCACTGTCACCTCTCAGCTCTGAGATCCCCGGTTTGATCCCAACCCTAGGCTCCATCTATATGGAGTTTGCCTGTTCTCCCCATATTCGTATAGGTTTTCTCCAGGTAGTCTGGTTTCCTCCCACATTCCAAATATATATGTGTTAGATTAATTGGCGTTTCCAAAATGCCCTTAGCGTGGGTGTGTGTGTATATCCCCATTTACACATAGACGGTTTATTCGGCGGGTAGTATGTAGACCAAAGTTCGCGGTAGTTCCGGATGTTTTCACAGTGGAAAAGGGGTGGAACACTTTATGCAAATTGACCGGCATTTTGACCACCGTACTATCTGCAAATAGGCGGATAAATGCCGCTAAATCCACCGAATAAAGCATAGCATCCGTAGCATCCGGCACACGTCAGGCAACCGGGGTTAATACCCAGTTCTATCCTTTACAATCACACATTGAGACGGCGGTGTTTCGCTGCCATCGATAATGCCCTGTGTACCGCCCATAAAGCTCTGTATACTGCTGGTCAATACCCAGATTTTTACCGAGGCAAAAGTGAAACTAATTGCAATGGAAAAACATGATAGTAACAATATATGAAAAATATGCTCAAATGTTTCAGACACTGGTAACTCACTTGTAATCTTTGTGGGCTTTGTCCCAGAACATGGGATGGCTGTTGAAGTCTGCGACTAGCTGTTCTCAGCTACAGTTTTTCCTGCTTGACAGCAGGCTATATGTCTTTATCACAGAACGCCCTGCCCACACGGACCACAAAATCAAATAGCTGCTATACTGACGCATTGTACAGGCTGCATTGTCTGTTTTATTACAGAGCATAGCGCTCTTAGACTACGGGCTGAGTGTATTACACCTAATATCAGTATCTAGAGTTGGATTGTGTGCAAGAGGCTGTCTCTCTCTCTCTGTTTTTCAGTCAAACGGGTTTTTAATTCAGGTGGCATATAGAACGGAGTACTGTCCTCTAGCGCCGCTGTTTTGACTGCCGTGGTGTACGCCGGTGAGGGCTCTATCAATGTTCTATGCACTGTTGATAAGGGATACAATGCCGGCCACCAAATAACAGCGGTGTAAACTGTGGCACTACAGGAAGGGAAAGGATGAAACCGCGGGTAAAAAGTATGAAATGCCATTGTTTGCGTTGTCTCGCGTTGTCACGCGTCTTCTCTGGGAGTGCTCCCGGAATTATTCAACATGTTGAATAATTTTTTTGACGATTCCCGGTGAAGCCGGAACTAAGCCACGCCCCCTAGCACCGGCGTTAACAAGGGCGTTTGATCCCTAAGACGACCCGGAGGAGCCAAAAACTCTTCCGGGACGCTTCCGGGAGCTCTTACCATCTATGTGTAAACGGGGCTTAAGTGTAATTGTTTGAGTGCTCCACGATGGATTGGTGCCTTGTCTAAGGTTGTTCCTGACTTGCACCTTGTTCCTGACTAGGCCTAAGGGGAAAAGAATGAATGAATATGGTTACCAGCAGTAGCTATTAATGAGAGTTTCAAAATAACAGTTAATGAGACATATTTAACCCAAGAGGCTAATTTATGTCTGTTTTCCTATCCAGCTGTTACAAGGCAAACAAAAATAGCTTATCAAAGTGACACTAGCCAATTTGAGAGCTCATGTATAGAGGGTAGTAGTTGAGCCTGGGTTATGCTTCTGCTGAGCCAGGCTAGTGAGCTCTTTTTATCCCCACTTTGCTTAGGTTCATTAGGTTTGCTTGGGCACAGATGCCAATCCCTGGAGAAAACATGGTACAGTCATAGGTGTGTCATGGATGAGATGTCAATCCATCACTGCTTTTGAGTTTGTGAAATGGCCAGTTCTGATGGAAAGAGTCGAAATAGTTTAGAAAACTCCATTACGTCAGAATTAGAGTCAGCGTTATTGGTCAAGTACAGTACCAGTCAAAAGTTTGGACACACCTTCTCATTCAATGTTTATCTTTTTCATACAACCCCAGTTCCAATGAAGTTGGGATATTGTGTAAAACATAAATGAAAACAGAATACAATGATTTGCAAATCCTTTTCAACCCATATTCAATTGAATACACTTGAAAGACAAGATATTTAATTTTCAAACAGATAAACTTTATTGGGTTTTTTTCTTTGCAAATATTCATTCATTTCGAATTTGATGCCTCCTACACATTGGTACAAAATCAGTATCCAAGAGAGGCTGAGACTTTGAAGATCAGGAGATGGCAATGGAAATGTGTGAGAAAATTAATAATTGTTTAAAAACAATGTTCCTCAAAGAAAGATTGTAAGGAATTTGCCTATTCCTCCCTCTACAGTGCATAATAACATTAAACAATCAAAGGAATCTTGAGGAATTAAAGTGCATAAAGGCAAAAAGCACAACTTAAGCTGAATGCTGTGATCTTCGATTTCTCAGAAAGCACTGCATCAAGAACCAGCATTCAACAAAAGCTAATATAACCACATGGGTAAGGGTAATTTGGCAAACCTTTATCAAGCAGTACAGTATGGAGTTACATTCACAAATGCCACTTAAAACTTTACTGTGCAAAAAAGCCTCATGTTAACCATATCCAGAAGTGCTGTTAACTTCTCTGAGCTCAGAGGTATCTAGGATGGACCATCACACAGTGGAAATTGTGGAGAGAATCAGTATTCCAGAGCTTTTTTTTTTTTTTTTTTTTGAAAAATGGACACCATGTGCTCCAGACCAAAGACAAAAACAAGTTCTTGCCATAATATGGATCAGAACATTACTCAAAAGTTCACAACACAACTGATGGTCTCAAAAATGTTAAGAGGGCAAGAAATTCAAGAAATTAACTCTTGACAAGGCACAGCTGTTAACTGAAAGTCATTCCAGGTGCCAACATCATAAAGCTGACAGAGAAAATGTCAAGATGTACAAAGCTGTAATCAAAGCAAAATGTGCCTATTTAGAATAATCTAAAATCTAAAACCTATTTTGGTTTGTTTACCATATTTAATCATTTTCACTGATCAATGAAATAACCCTTTATATCAATCCACCTAATGTGCAGAGGATAGAATTCCATAATTGTGATAGCTCAGAATACTCCTGAAGGTTAGGATACAATCTCCCTTAATTTTACTTCTAGTAGCTTGATTAAGCCTGAGTTTATACCACAAATTTAAATGTTTTCAGAACTATAAAGACACTGTCACATTACATCTGTATGCTCAAGAAATAGTCCTCAATAATACTGTCTAAATGTCAGTGCACTTTTAGTTTTTCCCATAACCATGGCTTAACCACATCCATCATTTTAAGTAAGATAACTTTATAACTATATTACCCCAAGCCATATAGATAAGTAGATAGCTATCAGCACACTACTCCCACGCCAGGCACCTGAACGCCATATGAGTAACCTGATAGCCAGAGTTTCACCGCTGAACACTCTCAGCTCATTCATCAACTAACAGAGTAAACTTTGAGATGGGTTGTAATAATGATTTTTAATGAATAATGAGTTTTAGGAGGAATCAACAGGACATCATTAATTACATTGTATATATTCTATCAATGTATTTTAAAATAAGAAATAATGGAAATACTAGTTTCTTCCACCCATTCCAAAGTCTCGTTCGCTAGAATGAGGATGCCATGTAGTGTGTCTTGTAGGAATGTGATAAGAAAGTTGGTTTTGTAGAGATCAAGTTTGGTGAGGTCATGGAGGGTGCCATTCTGGCTAAAGGTTGCACATATTTGTGATTTTATCCAGTGCTAAAACTCTTTTGTAAACAAACAATTAAACTAATAAACTACAATTAAATTATTAACTGCATTCTTGAAGAAAAATTAGGCAAACAAAGATGCAAATTATTAAGCTTTTAATGATCCTAACAACTAATCATTTATGAAAAAATTAGCAAGAAGTAATGCATTCCTGAGACCTGTGGTGCCTTTGGCTCATCATTGCCCATAGCTGCAGTGAACCATTGGGAGGCAATGGAAACAAGAAAACTCACTTACAGTGGTGCTTAAGTTTGCGAACCTAAAAATATCATACTTTGTCATTTATTTATTGAGGAAAATTATCCAATACTACATATTAGTGAGAGGCAAAAGTATGTGAACCTCTAGGATTAGCAGTTAATTTGCAAGTGAAATTAGAGTCAGATGTTTCAATCAATGTGATGATAATCAGGTGTGAGGGGGCACCGTGTTTTATTTAAAGAACAGGGATCTAACAAAGTCTGTTCTTCACAACACGTTTGTGGAAATCTATCATGGCATGAACAAAGGAGATTTCTGAGGACTTCAGAGAAGGAGTTGTGATGCCCATCAGGCTGGAAAGGGTTACAAAGCCATCTCTAAAGAGTTTGGACTCCACCGATCCACAGTCAGATTGTGTACAAATGGAGGAAATTCAAGACCATTGCATTGTTACCCTCCCCAGGAGTGGTCGACCAACTAAGATCACCCCAAGAGCAAGGCGTGTAATAGTTGGCAATGTGACAAAAGACCCCAAGGTAACAGTTCTAAACTAAAGGCATCTCTCACATTGGCTAATGTTAATGTTCGAGTCCACATTAACATTATCCTATACATCTCTCCCCTGGGTGAAATTTTCCGAAATCACGGGTTAAAATTCCACTGCCACGCGGACGACACGCAGATTTACCTCAGCCTCAGGCCCTCTGATCCCTTTCCTCCTATTGCTCTCACCAGGTGTCTTCAAGATCTCATCTTATGGCTGCGAGTGAATTATCTTCAATTAAACACTGATAAAACTGAACTTCTGTATATTGGGTCGAATGCTGCACTATCCGCTTACTTTTGCCCTGTTCTTCTGATTGGGAACACCTCTGTTTTTCCTGCTGCTACTGCTCGGAACCTTCGTGTATCATTTGACCCTCTTCTAACTTTTCAGCCCTACATCCGCTCCATCACAAAGTCTGTTACTTCCACCTACGTAACATTTTTCGTCTTTGCTCCATGATTTCACCACAGACAGCAGAGGTTCTGGTCCACGCTTTTGTTAATTCTCGGCTGGACTATTGCAACTCACTGCTCTATGGTCTTCCTAACAAGACGGTACGCCCTCTACAACTTATTCAAAATGCTGCGGCCAGGATCCTCACATCCACTTGAAAACATGACCACATTACCCTGGTTTTAGGTCTTCCGATGCTGGCCTGCTGGCCACACCTAGATTAAGGCTGTCCTCCTTGGGTGGCAGATCATTTAATGTGGTTGCCCCCACTCTGTGGAACTCTCTCCCTTCTTCTCTTCGCTTTGTCTCTTTACTTCCACAATTTAAATCTCTGTTAAAAACCAAGCTCTTTAATTAACTATGTTTTCTTTTCTTACCTCACTGTACTGTTTATTGTTTGATGTAATGCGACCTTGGGTACCTTGAAAGGCGCTATATAAATTGAATGTATTATTATTATTATTATTATTATTATTATTATTATTATTATTATTATCAGAAGAACACTGAACAACAAATTGTGTGCATGGCAGGGTTACAAGGGAAAATGCCATTGCTCTCCAAAAAGAACATTGCTTCTCACCTGCAGTTTGCTAAAGATGTGGAAAAGCCAGAAGGTTATTGTAAGAATGTTTTATGGATGAATGAGACCAAAATAGAACTTTTTGGTTTAAAAGGAAAGTGATACGTTTTGAGAAAGGAAAACACTGCATTCCAGCATAAGACTCCTATCCCATCTGTGAAACATGGTGGCGGTAGTATCATGACTTGGGCCTGTGTTGTTGCATCTGGGCCAGGACGGCTTGTCATAATTGATGGAACAATGAATTCTGAATTATATCAGATAATTCTAAAGGAAAATGTCAGGACATCTGTCAATGAATTGAATCTCAATAGAAGGTGGGTCATGCAGCAAGACAACAACCCTAAGCACACAAGTCGTTCTACCAAAGAATGGTTAAAGAAGAATAAAGTTAATGTTTTAGAATGGCCAAGTCAATGTCCTGACCTTAATCCAATCGAAATTTTGTGGAAGGACCTGAAGTAAGCAGTTAATGTGAGGAAACCCACCAACATCCTAGAGTTGGTGTGCAGAACTGGTCAGCAGTTACTGGAAATGTTTAGTTACAGTTATTGCTGCACAGGGGAGTCACACTCTACTGAAAGCAAAGGTTCACATACTTTTGCCACTCACTAGTATATAATATTAGATCATTTTCCTCAATAAATAAATGACTAAGTATAACATTTTAGTCTCATTTGTTTAACTGGGTTCTTTTTATCTACTTGTAGGACTTGTGTGAAAATCTGACACAAGTCAGATGGGTCCTATTTATGCAGAAATATAGAAAATTCTAAAGGGTTCACAAACATTCAATCACTACCATTTTTTCCCCAAATATCTTGTTTTTTTCTCTTAAACAATTAGCTGTTAGTTGGAAATCTGCTGTCCAGCAGGAAAATGTTTTGGCTTGGTCAGAGTCCAGATTTGACCCTATAGAGAATATTTGGTCTCACATTAAACAAAAACTAATTTGAGACCAAATTTTCTCTATAGGGTTCAAATCTAGACAGAAACTTGCTGGACTGTGGCAGATTACTAACTAATCTTTACAAACGAATCTTTTAAGATTGAAGATATTTTGGAAGATCTTGAACACCCAGCTGTGTTTTTAAAACAAGCATTTATATCTTTTCATTTCAAATCTCAAACATTGTGATTAAGAAGACTATGTAAGTTTTTTTCCTGTTTCCAGCCTTCCCCTGTCCAAGAGTTCACCAGTGAAATAACCAGTGAAAAGAAAATGGTGATACAGATCTCAGTAATGTATTTTTCTTTTATTTCTTACATCTTTTCTGACAAAGGATTTGTTATGATCATTAAAAGTTTAACAATTTGCAGTTTTATGTTTGCCTCTTTTTTGCCCAGAGGTCCCCCCCGTTTCTACTATTTCTACTACAAGGGATTTTAATTTACAATGCTGTACCCAATGCACAGAACTGTGTGTACTGTTTTTCAGAAATTGTGATTTAACATGGAAACTGAGTTGGATCATTAGTTTCAGGTTTCTGTAACTGTATTTCAAATCCATTTAAGTGTGTAAACAATAGTGGAAAAACTGTAATGTGGCGTATATATGTCTATTTTAATGTACAGTATCACATCCATTATTACTGCATGATATTACATGACCTGAGAAAACAATTTAAACTCAATTTTTATTTTTTTATTTAAAATTTAAGCTTAAAATGATTTTTTAAAATAATTCTGTCTAAAACTTTTCCATGTCTCCAGCAGGTCCAGCTGGTCAGAGGCAGAATGGACCAGTGAGTGATGATACAGATGCACAGAGGAGGTAAAAGCATACTTTAACACCACTGTTGTTTAAATTTATGCCCCTGTCACACATAGCAGTATTTTGGCCTGGGCTGTGATGGGTCAAAAAACCACGACATTAACAACAAAAATCAAGACAAAAGGGGGCGGAAAATAGTATGCAAATTATCCTAC
>JAVSBU010267784.1:0-11599 GCA_033118015.1 Loricariichthys derbyi | reverse complement strand
CCCACCTCCACCTTGAAGCTATCTGTCACTCCTACAGCACATCTCACCACTGTCCTGCTGTCCTCTTACATGTCCTGCACCAGTTTGACATACTTCTCTGCTACTCCAGATTTCATCATACAACACCACAGCTCCTCCCTTGGCACTCTGTCATATGATTTTTCTAAATCAACAGTGTCACACTGAAGTTCTTTCTGACTTCTCATTTCTGTACTTCTCCATCAGCATCCTCAAAACAAAGATGGCATCTGCGGTGTTTTTTCTTGGCATGAAACCATACTGCTGCTCACAAATATTTACCTCTTGTCTAATTCTAGCTTCCACCTCTCTCTCCCAGATCTTCATTGTGTGGCTCATTAACTTAATTCCCCTGTAATTGTTACAACTCTGTACATCACCCTTGTTCTTAAAAATGGGCACCAGTATACTACTCCTCCATTCAGCTGGCATTTTATTACGCTCAACAATGCCATTGAATAATTAAGTCAAAAATCTCACTTCCATCTCTCCTAGACATTTCCATACCTCCACTGGTATGTCATCAGTTACAGTTGCCTTCCCTTTCTTCATCCTCTTCAAAGCATTCCAAACTTCATGCTCACTGATCATTCCCACTTCCCGATCCACATTTTTGCAACCCCTACTCTTCTTTTATCCCTTTCTTTGTTTGTTCATTAATGTCTCGAAGTACTCCTTCCATCTTCCCATCCCACTCTCCTCACTTGTTAGAACATTGCCATTCCTACCTTTAACAAGTCTAACTTGCTGCACATCCTTTCCAGCTTGATTTTTTTTTTTTTCTTGTCTGGCCAATCTATACAAGTCCTTCTTGCTTCTTTAGTGTCCAGCCTCCCATGTAGATCCTCATAGGCCTTCTGCTTTGCTTTGTCTACCTCTCTTTTTGCCCTATGCATTTCCTTATATCAGTCATCAGTCCTGTCACTGTCTGATTACTTCTTGGCTAACCTCTTCTTCTGAAAAGCTTCCTGCACTTTACCGTTCCAACATCAGGTTTCCTTATTATCTTTTCTACCTTCCTACCTGTAATCACTGTTGCTGTAGTAGCCCAGTCATCTGGAAGCTCTTTCGTACCACCGAGAGCCTTTAACAGCTCCTTTCTGAACTCTTCCCCGCATTCTTCCTTGCTCAGCTTCCACCATTTGGTGGTCTTCTCTACTTTGACTCTCTTTTTTTTTTTTTTTTTTTCTTTTTTCTTTCTTCTTTCCCTCTTCTTCACAACAGTCATTCTACACACACTATCCGATGCTGCCTCACCATGATCTCCCCTGCCCCAATCTTACAGTCCCCAATCTCCCTCAGGCTTCCTCTTCTACACAGAATTTAGTCTACTTGTCTATTCTTTCCTCCCGTCTTATAAGTTACAATATGTTCCTCTTTTTTGGAAATAAGTGTTGACTACAGCCATTTCCATCATCTTGGCAAAATCCATCACATCCTCAACTCCACTCTTTCTTTCACCAATTTGTCCATTCAGGTCTGCTCCAATCACTACTCTCTCCTCCCTGGAAATACTCACTATCACTTTGTCTAGATCCTTCCAGAACTTCTCTTTTTCCTCTTCCTCACATTCAACATGTGGAGCATACCCACTGCCAACATTCAACATCATACCTTCTAATTCTCCCTTCAGACACATCACCCTATCTGACACTCTTCTCTCCTCTATAGCATTCTTTGCTAACTCCTCTTTCAAGATCACCCCTACTCCATTTCTCTTTCTATCCACACCATGGTAAAACAGTTTAAACCCTGCTCCAATGTTGTGCGCCTTGCTGCCCTTCCACTTGGTCTCTTGAACACACAAAACATCTACTTTCCTTCTCTGCATCATGTCAGCCAGCTCTCTACTTTTGCCTGTCAATTTTCCCACATTTAGAGTTGCTACCCTCAGTCCTACACTCTTGACTTTCCTCCTCTCTTTTTGTCTCCTGATTCATTTCCCTCCTCGTGGTCTTTTACTAAGAGTAGTACAATTTGCACCAGTAACCTGTTTGTCAACAGCACTGGTGGTGGTCGTTATTAACCTGGGCCTCGACTGATCCGGTAGGATGTCACTTAGATGAACTTGCATGTTAGTTTTGGCAAAGTGTTTTATCTCCGATGCCCTTCCTTACACAACCCCCACCATTTAGCCGGGCTTGGGACCGGCACAATAGATGCACTGGCTAGTGATCCCTAATGGCTGGTTTAGCCCCACCTACTGGAATTTACATATTTTTATATTGCTGAACAGTGATGTCAGTGTTACTCTAACTTGACCACTTTTTTCAGTAACAAGTAATTTAACAAGTTACTATTTCCAATCCAATAATCAGATTAAAGTTACATAGAGTTAAATTTACAAAAAGTTACATTCCAAGTCACTGTACATCACTATTTTTGTCATTTTCCTTAGTTAAAAGATACATATTTTTTCTTCTTGCGTCTTGGACGTCAAACCCATGTGAGAATTAGGTCACATTTTCTTCATGAGAATAATTCACGTGTAATACCACGCAGTGGCACAAACGTAACCAATGGAGGGAGGAGAGAGATGTGCATTGTCTCACTGGAAATACAGGCACACTTTTGAGTTTGTCAGCTAAAGAAGACTGCCATTTTTCGTTGTACACTTTGTGCTGGCGACACAGTGCTATCTAGCTTCAAAATCACTACATCAAATTTAAAGAAACATTTGGAGTTGCAGCATGGAACAGTCCAACTTGTATAGCAAGTCCCACCAGGTGATGTGAAGCAGAGAGAAGCTTCTGTTAATGAGGTACAACCATTGGTTTACTCATAACATGTGATTACAACTTATGATTAAGCCAAAGTAACAAAATTAGTTATGATATCAGCCTGTCTATTTTTTATAAAGCATTTTTAGGTAATAGTTTTTGAGTACTGGCAAAACTGATTGCCTTTATATTGAAGTGTTGGGGGTTTGTAGTCAGCTGCTGAATGTAACTAATAAATTAACTTAAATCAAGTAATCAGTGAAGTTACTTTTTTAAAGGAGTAATCAGTAATCAGATTACTTTTTAAAGGTAATTATGCAATCACTGTTGCTGAAATTAGAAAATGTAAAGCAAATCACCAGCAGATAGCGCCAGAATTAGTTTCCACTTGCCTTTTCATTTTTACAATTAAAATATGTCCACAAATTGAAAACTGAACTGTCACTTTGCTATTGATGTATCCGTTTTTCAATTCAATTTTAGACATTGCATTTTGATTTTAATTTTAACTTGTATAGTGCGTGCCATAAAGAAAATAAAAAACTGAAGTGAAACTTGGATTTTCTTTTTCACGTTAGCGTTTCCATTTTAGATTTGGCCATGAAATTCCCAGGATGGGTGACAAAAACGAATGACAAATAATTATTTTATATTTATTTTTATTTTAGTCCCAAATGGCTCAATTAGAACATGAAATTGGAAGTGTAAGCATTTTCATTTAACTTTTCTTTTCAACGCATTTAGCTCCCATACACCCTGACTCTCTTAAAACAGAAGCTATTATTCAGATGTGGAAATAGCCCTGGCAGCTGCAATGGAAAAACCAAACTAGCCAGCCAACCAACCTAGCAATTTTCTGATGATCATTCACCTGACCAAAATACTCCTGCCAGCATCTCCACTGTCATATGGAAAACATTCACTTATCATTTGTGATAGTTTACAAAGCAAAAGATCTATTATTTACAATCACTGGCTATTTTTTTTAATGATTGACTTGTCTCCTGCTGTTCAAACTACACCAGTCCTCATTACTGAATTAATTGAGACCCATGTTGGACGAACCAATGGAGTCCAACTACCCAGATAATTTTTGTTGTGTTTAACATGGCAACAGACCCTAACAGTTCAGTGTCACTGCTGTACTGAAAATGGTACATCCAAATAAGTGTACTGTGGTCAAGCATTCTTGACTGTCTAGTTCGTTTGACTAGTGTAACCACCCTGTACAGTTCAGGCCTTCTTGATGAGGTGAGTGCAGCCCAGCGGGAGTGGGAGAGGGTGGACCGTCGTGTTCTGTCCTGGTACAAGCAACACAGCAACTTAGTGTGCATCTTGTGTTTAATTATGCCCACGGAGTGCAAATGCAAGCTAGGTTAACCTAATAAAGTGGGCAGTGCTTGTCCCTAGTTATAGTGGCTTCTTGCCTGCCTTGCTTGCATACATTTTCCTGAATTCCTTTTTAGTCTGTCTTAATAGCTTGTCTTTCATTTTTCTGCTCTCTTCTCTAATCCTAGCCTCTCCTTTTCTTTTACCGATTTCTGGATTGTTCTGCTGTGCTTGAAGTCAGAAGAGAGCCTGTTTTCTGATCACTTTTCCGACACAGCTGGAAGAGAGCAGTCTCACAGGAACAACCGTGGACTCAATGGTATCAGAGCCTGAGTTTAGCTTAAATGAGTTGGAGTATCTTATTATGGAAAATGTTTTACAGGGTTTGAAAGAAGCTAGAAATACACACCTCACCTCCTTAGAATCTTTGTGTGCTTCAATTGAATTATTCAAAGCTAACTTGGACAAAATCATGTGCATGTTGGGTTCTAGCAAAGGTGTGTTTTGAATTGCCTTGATAGAGCCACCAGTTAACTTGTATTAACCTTCTTTCTCAAATAAGTACCACCTTTATTGCGCAATGCAAAATACAAACACAGGAAGCAGAAAACATCGTGGAGCTACTTTTAGTATGTTTGTGCCATTTGAAATAAAGTTAGAGAAGCCAGACCAAGATGGTTCAGACATATCCAGAGGACATCAGACATTGGTAGAAGGGTGTTAGAAATGCAGTTGCAAGAAAAAAAGATGAAGAGGAAGGCCAAAGAGAAGATATATGTATGCAGTTATAGAGGACATCGAAGTAATTGGTGTGAGGATCTAGTGAGATGGAGACTTGCAGTGGCAACCCCTGCAAAGGGCAAAGCGGAGGAGCGGATGTTCTTGGCCAGAATCTCTAGGTAGGCTGTGCTATTCATCTTCTCATGGATGTGGAACAGATGGCCAGAACCTTTGGCTGAGAAGCAACCCCACAGCATGATGCTGCCACCAACATGTTTGACTGTAGGGATGATATTCTTGGGGTTGCATACAGTGCCGTGCTTTCACCAAACACTCCAGGTGTGGTTGGCACTGAAGACCTCGGTCTCATCAGACCAGAGAACCTTGAACCTGTCTGCCTCAGAATCCTCCAAGTGATCATGAGCAAACTTTAGACAGGCCTTGACATGATGCTTAGAAAGTAACAGTAACTTATGGACTCGCTTGGAATGGAGACCATTGCAATGGAGTACGTTACTTATGGTATTTATTGAAACCGATATGCCCACCACCATGAGATCTTCCTGGAGCTCCCTCCTCATTTTCCTCGGGTCAGTCCTGACTGTTCAGACAAGTCTGGCCTCGGCATGAGAGGAAACTTTGAAAGGCTGTGGATGTTTAACAGTAGTTCCATAAGCCTTCCACTTCTGAATGATACTTCCAACAGTGGAGACAACTCCTTGTCAGCCTTGTGACCCTCCATGTCTCTGATAGCCTTGGAATGCTCTTTAGTCTTTCCCATGTTGACAGTGCTTGAGTGCTGTTCTCTTTTTTGTGGAGGGCCTTTTATAGCCAGAAAAGTGTGTCTGTGTGTCTGTGTGTCTGTGAGTCTGTGTGTGTTAAACCCCTGTAATCGCTGAATTTTTTTCTGGAACATTCACACAATCGTGGTTTTGTTCAGTGGAACATATCGTACTCCTTATTGGAGGCAGACCCTCAATAATTGCTACGTGACACAGTGCGAACGCACAGCCACTCCAAGCTCAACCACTGACTAGTTCAGTAGTGTTGTGTTCTTTGTGATTTTTGCCTGTATTTGGAGCGTCTATCACAAGTCAAGGAGATGATCATGGCATGCGATCCTTATCTGGACCGATCCATTAAGTTCACCAACAGAATTGATTTGTGCAGCGAACCCTACAAGAACCTCCTGAACTCGCTGAAGAAGCAAGCGCGGCAGCTCTTCACCATGTTCTTCCAGCCTGCCAAGAAGACAGCCCAAAAACCTCCAGAAGGTCCCGAAGAAGGGGAGGACGCATAAGGTTGGAATTACATGTACAGTAATCATCAAAATCGGTACAGTACAACACTTAAGTACTTTTCCGTTTTATAGAAATGCATGCAAAGTGTGTTAAACCAGTTTAAATAAAGTAAAGCTTAAATTATGACTCTGTTTTATGACCACACTCTTTTTTTTTTTTTTTTTTTTTGAATGTTCAAATAATGGGAATCAAACTTAGTAAAACTATTTCTGCTTCCTGTGCTTATATTTTGCATTGTGCACTAAAGGTGGTACTTATTTGAGAAAGAAGGTTAATATAAGTTGCCTGGCCAGGGAAGGAAGCGCAAAATTTCATTTTGTGTGCGTGCGTGTGTGTGTTTACAATTAAAAAAATAAAATAAATTCCTTTCATCCGTGTTCCCAGCATCTTTTGGACTTCTACAACTTGTGCAACTAAACAAATAGGTCAGGATCTTATGAAACGCTCTTAAGCAGTCATTCTACTTGTCATCATACATAGCACAGATAAATATCAAAATTAGAATATCATGAAACAGTTCAATATTTTTCCAGTCTTTTCAGAAAGTGAAACCCATATATTATATAGATTCATTATACACAGAGTGAAATATTTCACCTTATTTCTTGAAATTTTGGTGAATGTGGCTTACATGTAATAACAACCTAAAATTCAGGGTCTCAGAAACCGAACACTACATAAGATCAATAGCCACTTCACACAGGCGAATCCTTAACATGAGTTAAAAATGTCACATTACTCATGTCAAGCCATTCCTGAACCAAAGACAGTCTTACCTGTGCTGTGGAGAAAAATAACTGGACTGTTGCTCATTCGTCCAAAGTCCTCTTTTCAGATGAAAGTAAATTTTGCATGTCATTTGGAAATCAAGGTACCAGAGTGTGGAGGAATAGTAGAGAGGCACAGGATCCACGAGTGACTGAATTCCAGTATTCACAGTCTGATGATTTGGGGAGCCATGTCATCTGCTGGTGTTGCTCCACTGTGTTTTCTGAAGTCCACAGTCAACACAGCCATCTACCAGGAAATTTTCAAGTACTTCATGCTTCCTTCTGCTGATGAGCTTTATGGAGATGCTGATTTCATCAGGACTTGGCACTTGCCCACACTGCCAAAAGTACCAAAAGTTGGTTCAGTGACCATGATGTTACTGTGCTAGATTGGCCAGCAAACTCACCTGATCTGGACTCCATAGAGAATCTATGTTGTATTGTCAAGAGGAAGATGAGAGACACCAGAGTCAATAATGCATGTGACCTGTCAGCAACCTGGGCTTCCATTACACCTGCGCAGTGCCACGGTGCAATTCTACTACATACACATCAACTAATACCACTTGTTATACACATGCTAAAGCTGTTTTTCGTTTATGAAAATGTATTTATTATATATTTATGAAAATTATATAAAATACATTAGTGTGCTTTCACGACTGTGTATATAGGAAAGTTGTAACACAGAGGATGACATTTTAGACCTGATATTTCTGTTTGATAGAAGTCAAAATGTATTAATGGAAGATGAAACATATTCATCAAGTGAATGTGGAGCAGTTTATGTAGCTACAGTTGCAATCAGATATATTCAACTCCAAAGACATTATGTAGATGTGGATGAAAGAAAGTGCCAAAAATTTAAACAACAAACAAAAGAAAAAAAAAAGTTGAAATGAGAAATGTAACTCTTTGAACGCATGAGCAACTATTATTCACCCCCCTGCTTTAATACTTTGTGGAGCATCCTTTAGCTTTTATAACTTCCAACAAACATTTTCAGTAAGTACTAACAAGCTTCTTACACCTCTCAATTAGAATTTTGGCCCATTCTTCATATGTAAAAGCCTCTAGTTCAGTGATGTTTGATGGTTTCCATGCTGCAACTGCCTTCTTCAAATCCCACCAAAGAATTTTCAATTGGGTTTAGATCTTAGATCTATTATTCTGGTCATAAGCCCGGTCTTTCACACACCAGACATACCACTGGTCCATGTGTACAAACAGTTCCAGTTTGGTTCATCAGTCCACAGAACTGTCTTCCAATCCTCTTAGCCTTATCCTCATTCCCCCTGGCATATTCTAGTTGACTTTTGATGTTCCATGTTGTTAAGAATGGAGTGTGTCGTGGAGTCCTCGTTTATTCAGTGCACGTCTTATAATTGCTACTGAAGAACTTGTTCCACCCTTCATCAGATCATCCTTTAGCTGTCTTGCAGTCACATGGGTTTTTCTTGGTTGTCCTGATTAAGTTGCTAAGGGCCTTTGATAAAACGTTGGGCTTTCTTTTATGGCCAAGCAGGTTTGCAGCTGTTCTATAAGGTTTAAAGTATAGTTTTTAAACTTGTATATTAAATATTGCTCTCAGTGGTGTCTCTTGATGTTGTTATATTTTTTGGAAATCTTATACCCAAAGCCCTTTAAGTGTGATGAAATAATCTCCTCTCTCTGCTTTTGTGGAAGCTCCTTTGTCTTTCCCATGATTGCAACTCACCTTGAATTCCTTCGTGGGTGGGCTTTATATATGCATCACAGCTGAAGCAAATGAAGGATCATTATAGAGTTCTCAAAGGCTTAATTATGCTTCAACTCCTCTTTAGTCCACAATAACTGCCAGAAAGCTTTAAAAACAGTATTATAAAGGGGTTGAATTAAATCGAATCATGCATTTTCTGTTCTGATTTTATGTATCACTCAACTGATAAAGAAGTCATCCAAAGCAGAACCTTGCTATTTGGGGGGGGGACTTAAATTGATCAATCTTTAAAATGTTGGGGGTTGGATATTTGTGACTGCAACAAAAGGACAGGCACATACATTACAAATGCCATTTACAGCTTGTTAAAAATAAATGGTGAAAAGTCAGCCACACAAACATGAGTAACTTGCACAAAAACTCTCTAAACACATCAACCGAGTTAGAACAGTCTCAAATCCAGATGTGCACTAACAAGCAAGTGAGCCCATGTCTGCTAAAGTAGTGAGCTTTCATGTGAATGATGGACTTCTGCTCTAACTCCTACGTCTACTCAGTATCTGCACCTTATCATGAAGCCACAATGTCTGGTGTTAAAATGCAAATTTATATTCCCCGTTATATTTTATTTGAACTTAAGACACCAACTGTTAAAAAGAACAAATATTGATTAGACAAAGGTTAATTGGTGCCATATGTATGTCAAATAATGTCTAAACACCTTGCAATTTAATTTGCAGCTGGATTCATTTTAAATGGCTGAGTATTTGTCTTAGCTATACATTTAGGGTTTAAGTGTTTGTGTGCTTATTGTGTGCAGTCCAGACTAATTTTTTTCTCTGGTCTTGAAAGAGGGAGCCAGAGAGGGAAGAGCAGCCTGATACCAGTATGCCACCCAAATTCAAGCGCCACCTGAATGATGACGAGGTTACTGGCTCTATACGAAGTGAGAGGGTAAGAACTGCCATACCACAGCGCTTTGAGAATTAGCAGAGTGATTAGGTCACACTGTCTAGCTATGAAAAGATCTCAAACCATCATCACATAATATATTAGATGTTAAATAAAAGTGAGCTTGCTTACTGAGAATGATGACCTTCAGATTTTGATAACTGTTGTTTTCCTATCGGTACAGACTCCATATTAATAGCCATATTTTTGGTTTTAAGTTTAGGGTTACCCCATACCGTTCCCCATGTACTTCTGCTTTTACAAGAAGTATCAATAACATTATGATTGCTTTAGTCTAGTCCAAACTTTGATAGCTAAAAATAAGCAGTTTTAGTTGATGAAAACTAAATGTTACAGGAAAAAAGTACCGCAAAAATACTATGGAGTGGCAAAGTGGCATAAGTTCTGAGTACTTCATAGCTACAGAGATGCTTGATTGGATTCCCAGTACAGACTCTGGGCTGTGTGGACTCTGCATATTCTTCCAGTGTCCATGTGTTTTCTTCAGGTACTTTGGGTTCCTCCTCCTCTTTTGTGCATGTAGCATTACATAACTGTGTTGCATTGTATTATGGGAAGGATTATGCCTGGGCACTGTAAAGTTTATGGTTAAGCTTATGCCTGTCACGTTCTGTAATTTATGGAATTGTTAGAAGCACATTTAATTTAGGTTTTGTGTTTTTGTTTTGTCATAATGTACATTAATGGGATTGCAGTTATACATGGCCTTAATTTGAAAGTCGACTAATAGTGAAAGTTAATGAAGATGCTGGACTAACAGAATTATTAGTTGTAAATTATTATAAATTTAGAAATACATGTAAATGTGTGTGTGTGTGTAATTTTAATGGATCTTATCCTAACAATCTTCTGTTTGATGTTATGGGAGGACATTGGAGAGAGAAATTTTTCTTGTCCATCTTTGTTTACGTAACTCCAAAGCGATAACACTTTTAATGCCTCCTCTTCTGAATGGGAGAACGCAGACACGTCAACACACATTTCTTTCCTGTTCTCACCGCGATTGACTGCTTAATCCTACATCCTGATCGTTTTATGTTTTCCTCAGACCTCTGACTTTATTTATTTTATAAATGATCACTCATTTTTTTTCTGTTTTAAAAAATAAGTAATTTCTCTTTTCATCTAACAGAAACATTTTAGACAGAACAATGGCAATTCGTGATATCTTTAATGGGAAGAAAGTAAAACCGTAAATCTTTTGTATCTGAATAAGGTAGGATCACAGACAACTTTTAGTTAAACAGTTTAAATGCAGTGTGCCAAGAAGCATGCACATCAGATCTGCTGGAGGAGATGTCCACATGTCCACTTGCAGTCCATTTTCAAAAATGTAGCAACTCACCCTACACTCATGCTGGTGAGCATGTTTCTCATTTTATAGCGTGTCTGCTCTGGAATGTATGGCTTGTGCTTGTGGCCTTGATGAGAAAATGTCCATAATTGACCCAACAATAGCCCCTAATCCTCTTTTGGCCATGCAAACCTCACACAGTCTTTGAAGACCTGCTCATGTCTTATGTCATTGTACAAGTCACCAGCTCAAGATTATACATATTATATGTTATGGCTACTGTTATTGTATCAAAAGTAATTATCGTATTGGGCAATGGTGTCTCAGCTATTTATGTACAGGATATTTGACCAGAAAGTTGAGCAGTTTAGTATTGCCAATGTGACATGGTGGGTACTTGAGCAAGGCCCTTAACTATTAACAGTTTGGATCACTTCTATGATTAAAGAGAGTGTAAAACTGTTCTGTGTCCTATAAAAGTCCTATAAAAGTAAAATTTAAATATTGGTTTATTTTTATGTCACTTTTTAGGTGACAGCAAGAGCAATGCCAAGAGCTTATGCACTGTCCATGTCTCACTTATAAATGGAGTGAAAACCACAGCACATGGCTAAACTGAGCCATGAGCAAAAGTGTTACTGGATCATACTCATTCAGAAACCTAAGAATTTACTAATTAGTGTGATTGCCTGGAAGGCGATCACACTATTGTTATCCGAAGGTCATCTATTTTCTTCTTCTTCTTATTATTATTATTCAGCCGTTTTTTGACGCTT
>JAVSBU010267457.1:0-11602 GCA_033118015.1 Loricariichthys derbyi | reverse complement strand
CATGAATGAAGCTCCCATCAGCCGCCGATGGTGTTTAATGAAAGAACAGAGTTTAACACCAGCAAACGACGACTTTGAAAGAAGAAAGAACTAAGAAGAAGCAACGACATTAAGAGCCCAGGACTTTGATGACTCCACAAAAGTTGAGGTTTAAGCTTATAAATAATATTCAGAAAGAGGAATTTGGTCTGACCTGTTGTGAAAGCTGTATTTGGAGGTGCTGCGTGAGTTTGGGCCACTTTTACATGGTGCCGGGGTGAAACTGGGCTGAGTTGCTGCAGTGATCTCCCTTGGACCTAAAGGACACAAAGCGCCGAACTTTAGCTCAGAAACAGGTCCAGATACAGCCAGCAAAAAAAAAAAAAAAGATTCAAACACTGCTAAAGCTTTTTAGATACAAGGATATTACAACTGCACCTTTGAGTGCATTAGACAGTTTGTGTGTGTGTGTGTGTGTGTGTGTGTGTGTGTGTGTGTGTGACCGTGCTGCTGCTGGCCGGTCCCGAGTCCGGACGGTGGAGGTTTCAGCAGATGTCCTGTGCTTTCACACCATCCAGCTGGATGAATATCAGGATGATCTGAGTCCACCCACTCATCATAAACATGACTCCATCCATCAAAATGGATCTGTGGGCAAAACAGAAGTATGAAAAAGTTTGTGAACCCTTCAGAACACATGCATTCTGTCTGAACTCCACTGGTGGATAAAATACACAAACCATGAACTTGAGTTAAAGCAGATATACCCAAAGTAAAATATTATTCAGGTAAAAGTCCTCCCTTTAGACCTCCACTTCAGTAAAAGTACAAAATTATTTGCCTTCAAATGTACCTGTGCATCAAAAATAAAAGTAGCAGGATTTATTATGGCTCTAATGTCATATTATCGTTTTTATAATAAGACTATTAATGAATGAGTCACTTTTGGTACATCAGTGTCTTAACAGAATATCATTAATGAGTAAAGCAGGTCAAATAAGTTCAAAACAAAGAATGTGCTCCTGATTGGCTGGTGCTTTCTGTAAGTTACACTTTTATTCTCAAATAAGCAAAACGGATGGACAGATTTTGCATAATATAGAGCACAGTGAATAATGAGTCTCTGAATCAGTGACTCAAATTAAATATTAGGAGCTTGGAGGAACTGCAGAAATCCACAAAGGTGGATCATTTCTAAAGGTCCGAATATTCATTGCACAGGTCCATAAGATGTTCTACTTCTGGCCTGTGCAAAGACCACGTGCCATAAACTAATTTAGAGGCCATACAAGAAGAAGATCTGGAGAAATATTGCACCATGTACACTAAAACCAGCGCCATCTGGTGGCCAAACCAAAGAACAGCACAGAACACCCAAAGGATTCCACAGTTCAGTCTGTTAAAAACAAAATTAAACTCCAGAGATCAAACATCTCCAGTTAGGTCTGTAAAGGTGTTAAGGCTCAGTGATTAAAGTCTGCATTCACCTTGATCCTGTGAGTGTCTGTCTCCTGCACGGTGGCCACGCGGATCAGTTCTGGACTCCTTCGATCCACCGCCTCCAGCTTCATATTCACCTGGAAGCCATGAGGAGGACGCTGCACACAGCCAGAGGAAAAGCTCATCACACTGAATCTTCTTTACTCCTATTTAGCGTTCGGAAAGCAAACTTCTACATTTTATATCAATACTTTATTTGCAGATGTTACCACAATATTCGTTATAAAATGACGTATAATGAGGTTATAACACTTCAGCACTGGAGCTGTGCTGTAAATATTTATTTAAAGCAAAGAAATCATAAGTAGGCATATTCATTTTATGATACTAAAATTATGCAAATAACTAAAAAAAAAATCAGTTTAAAATAAGTTTGAACGGCTATACCAGCTAAACTGATCTTACTTCACCAAGTATAAAAAATAAGACTGACTTTAAATTAATACTTTTACATTAATATCATTTAGCAGACTCCCTTATTCAGAGTAACTTAAAATTGATTCAATCTTATAATCTAAGGAATTGTAGATTAAAAGTCTCGCTTAAAACCCAACAGTGGCAGCTGAGCAGAGGTGGGATTTGAACCCTGAACCTTCTGGTCCATAGTCCAACCCCTTAACCACTAAACTACCACAGTCCCAGTTACATTTATAGTTAATAAGAGTAAAAAAATAAAAGAAAAATGGTTGGCATTACATGTAAAAAAAATTAATCAACAAAAGCACTTTTGGCAGAACACAAAACTCCTCCAATTAGTTAATTAATTAATTAATCCCAAAGATTGACACAGACTTTAATTAAGGATTTCCAGTAACACTGGAATGAATGAGATTTATGGACATGATAAGTCACTATGATTGGACTGGACCTCATATTCCTATATTTATATATCTATATATTATATATACTATTTTATATACTCTCTTACTTTACATTTTATTTATTTTGTACATGTTACGTCCCTTTTTGAGTCTTGATTGTCCTAAGCTTTCTTCCTCATCACATTTGGGGTCTCATTTTCAAAATCAGCTCATTACTTAACCGTTTTTATGGACTTTATGTCAGGTGAAAATGTTTGGCATGTTCTGGGATGGTAGATTTTTCACGCACCGCTTTAAAGGCGTCTGCAGGTACCGCTCTTGATCCAGTCTCTTCCAGGTAGCTGTCCCAGGAGAACCGGTCTGGCTCAGGATAGTCTGGAAAGTTACACAGATGATAGTTTCACATTAAAGTCCAAAGAAATCCAATGTGTTAGAGCGTTCATTTCTATTTAAACCTGATTCATTCAAACAACTATCTAGATGATTGAGGTTTAAGGACCTTGCATTTGAACCCTGGACCTTCTGGGCCAGAGCCTGGAACTTGATCTGCGGTACCACCCAGTCCACAGGTGAAGAATATACCCAAAACAACACACTGCTATCCTTTTATAATGATGTTATGTAGAATTTCACATTTAACCCCCTTTTAAAGGAGTTGAAGGCACGTTAAGCAGAGAATGAAGTGAATGAACATGATGTGGTGATCAGGACCTAGTCACCTTGTGGAGGGGTGAGGGGGAAGCCTTTCTCTTTGCACCAGCCAATAGGGTGAATGTACGGACTCCGAGCATCACACCTGTAAAAAACAATGGAGAGATGAGATACAACTCCTAAATCCAAGAGCAGTTTATTAAGAAACAAACATAACGCAGACACATCTATTCATTAACCCGGCCAGTAACGCACCAGTAATCATACGTGTCATCCCAGTTATCAAAGTGCACCAGGAACCGCTTTCCAACCACATCAGTCACCGTGGCCACGCAGACGAGAGACGGATTCATTCGATCCACAGCTTCCAGTTTCAATCCCACCTGAAAGCCGTGCTCCTCGTCCTGCTGTGTTAGGAAACAAAAACGATTAGAAACCCTCTGCAGAAACAGGTTCTGCCGTTTGGCTCAGATTTACCTGGTCCAGGTTTGTAAACAGTTCTTTTGGGGCAGCTTGTGCTTTGGTGAACTTTAAGTAGCTAGACCAGGAAAACTCTTCCTCCTTATATCCTGCAACAGAAGGTCAGAAAAATGCAAGATCTTAACGTACGTAAAGATTTAACCATTAAAGGGGTCATATCTCCCCTCCATGATTTCCCCCAATTTACCCCCCATGAGAGGCGGAGTCTCAGCACTGTCCGGTCACATCTTCCTTTCACAGACTTCTTTAACAAGAGTGGATTTACATGGAGGAATGGACCAAACTCCCATCTGTCCTCTGGGACTGTGGTAGCCTAGTGGTTAAGATCCAGGGTTCAAATCCCATCTCTGCTAAGCTGCCACTGTTGGGTCCTTGAGTAAAACCCTTAACCCACAATTGTTTGGACTGTAAAAAGCTATGAATTGTAAATCACTCTGGATGAGAGCTGTACATGAAAATGACCAGTAAGCCAAGTTACAGGTACACATTGAACCTGGGACTTCACAGTACTGGGATTTTCAATTTTTACCCCCAAAATTTTCAACAATGTTGCCAACAAATTAGATAATAATGTAAATAAAGTACTGCTTTAGTGTTCAAATGTCCTTTGCCAATTCTTGTCCCATAAACAACAGTTAAAACACTTTGAAGATTAAAATGAATAAGTAAAAACCAAAAAAAAAGTTTGCAAAACAGTCCGAGTGCCCACTCTCAACACACACAGGAAGCAGAAATGAAAATTAGGGAGCATTTAATTGCATTTTCACACCAAGTCTGATTTTTACCAGTGAAAAAAAAAATGTAGGCCAGGGTTTGAAAGAGAGCACATTTATTAACTCCGCCCCTTCCCTCTGAGCCTGTTCTAATTGTTCAGATGCGTTGAAATCAGGTTGACCAATCAGAGCTCTGTTGTCAGGCAGAACAGCTCATCCTGCTAATATCAGAAACACACTGATTATAAAAATGTGCACTAAAAGTGATTCCAGATTGTAGCTGGAAGGCTTAGGAATGACGGTGAGAGACACAGTGACCGTATGGAATTATTTATCCCACAAAAACACAAATTACAGCTTCCCTCGCTAAAATTCAGAGAAGGGGAAATTAAAGAAAGCAAAAGGGGACGAGTTTTAGAGTGTTTAGACAAAAAAAAAATCAGTGTGACATTACGTTTGCAGGCACGACCTCATCCGTTATTTTCAGTGTGAATAAGCCTAAACTTGTAGATTATTATTTAGACAGGTTTCAAATATATTTATATACATTTATAAGCCATGGCATGACACCATCCGTTTCTTTAAGTTCTAAGCATGTACTTGCTGGTGATATTTAAAATATATTTAACATTGCGTTTTACCCTTAGGAGTGTGCAGCTTGTGCCCCGTGCTCTCGCTCCACCCAGGAGGGTGAATATCAGGGCAGTTGGCGTTGACCCAGAAGTCGTGACAGTCCGAGTAGCCGTCGAAATGCAGACGTAACCTGCAACCACAAACCTGCAGAGCAAACAGAAAGAGGTTCAACAACTCAGAACCTCTGGACTGAGGCTAAACATCAGGAGGAGCCTCACACTGTACCTCAGCCACGGTCAGAACAAAGTACATGGAGGGGTGCTGGGGGTCGATCCCTTCCAATTTCATACCCTGCTGAAAGCCGGTGGGACATTCAGGAACTCGCTGGTACTTTGGAGAAAGAGAGGGTGTGAAAGATGAAGCTACACAGAGTTAAACTGTGAGGATGCAGATGTTATTCAGATAGCTGCTTATAATCTGAAAGCACTGCTGTGAATCCAAGTGTACTTCACATACACCAAACTCTATGGCTAAGAATGCTCTTATTTAATTAGTTTAATTAACAGATCACATAGGGAAAGTTCAGATTATGGATAAAACCGGGCTTTACCTGCTCACGAGTTATTTTTAGTTCATGAGATTCTTTCACATTTTTAAATAATGGATTTAAAACAAGTACTTGCCTTTAAACTTTGCCAAAAAATCTTAGCAAGTGAAATGATCTTATATCAAGGTAATAATTCTTATTTTTTTTTTATCTCTGATAAGAATTTGCTTTACAAAGCACTTTTATTTTAAGATTATTTTGTATATTATGCAAAGAATTACCTTGATCACTTAGAAATGTTACCTAATTTTAAGTAATTAGTTTTACCCTTAATCTAAAAATGAATGCATATTTTAGCATAATGACTGCACTGTAAAAAAATAAAATCTTAGCAAATATAAAATAAGATTATATCAGGACAATAACTCTTATTTCTTTCTCTGATAAGAATTGTCTTACAAAGTCTTAGTATTTAAAGATTATTTTGCTTATTTTTAGAAGAATTTCCTTAATCATCTTCACTTATTTTTAGGAATTTACGGCTTAAATTAAGCATAAAAAGTTACTGATCAAATTATTCTGATCTTTCTGTCTAAATTTAAGACATAAACTGGGGTTTGCTTCTTCGATTTAATATATAAAATTCATATTCTTACTTTTTTTATTACAATGTTATTATTATTATTAACATTATTATTAACATATTTATTGCATTATTTTTGCTTAACTGCTTCTTCTTCTTTCGGCTTTTCCTTTTTCAGGGGTCTCCACAGCCAAAGTCAAAGTCAAATTTATTTGTATAGCACTTTTTACAATGGAGCATTGTCTCAAAGCAGCTTTATAACTTAGGTTATTCCTAATTTGAGAAACAGTGGAAAGGAAAAACTCCCTAAACATTAATAGGAAAAAATGTTGGGAAGACCAAGACTCAAAAACGGACCCATCCTCCTTAGGCTTATGGTATGAGTGGGTCATCCTCCTCCATCTCACTCTGTCCTCTATGTCCTCTGTCCTCACACCAACTACTTATTTAAGGAAATCTTACTAAGATAATTTGCTTATGCCCTGATTTTTTTTCCTAATATAAGCATTTATCTAAATTTTTAATTTCTTTAAACTGATTTTTGCAGTGCAGTGCAAAAAATAAAACTTTAGCATGTGAATTCATATCAAGGCAATAAATCTTATTTCTTTCTCTGATAAGAATTTGATTATTATAAGACAGAATATGAACTTGGTCATTTTTACTTAGAATCTTATTTTATGTAATTCAGGGCTCAAATTAAACCAAACATCACTGATCAAGTTATTCTGATTATCCTGTGTGAATTAAATATATATATAAAATTAGAAGTATTAGTATTATTAATTGTATTATTTTTGTAGTTCTTTTAATTGGTTTAGTTCACTCTGGAAAAAAAATACAGTTGGACCAAACTTGTTATTATATTAATATTATATTTATGTTATTTATTACATATACAAATGTCTTTATTTATTACAGTCTATATATTATTACTGTATATTCTATCAATATTTATTATATTTTCTTTAAATATGTTCTCTTAATGTTTATATTTATCTTCTATTTATTTGATCTTTTATTATAAACTTTTTTATTTATTAGGTAACTTATAAATGTATTAAATTTACATATAACACCTAGGCTTTAAGCAGCTTTGATCCTCCTGGGGTTTCTTCCATGTAATATTTAGGGATGTTTTTTCCTTGCCACTGTCGCCCGAGGCCTGTGGACCAAGATTTGTAAAACCGATTTACGACTCTAAAGTTACAAACAACCCATTTTACCGTGATTATCTTCTTATTACGGTAACAAATTAAGATTTAAATATGCTGGCAGCAAACAGTGAAGATAAATAATAATCACTTTATATAAAATCCAATCAACTTCAGAAAAACTGGTAGAAAAGTAACAAAGGGGCAGTATATTAAACAAGACTTTTGAATTTTGTACCCATTATTTGTGTTTATCAGCAGAATGCATACAATTTGTGGCTCAGAACTAAACTCGCAGACTAAGATTAAGTTATTTGAGCGCTTGGAAAAAACAGCAGCAATTGAGCAGGGTTACAACGGGCAGAGTGAATTATATGATTTGAGTTAAATGTCAGAATATTTCTTCTATTACTTCCTGCTTATGTAAGAAGCTGGTACATAAAAGTTTTATAGTTCAGAGATTGCTTTCCCCTTGAGAATTTCCTCCTGGATACAAAGGAGTTTAACAAAGCAGTGTGAAAATAAGTCGATCATGTCCTTATTTAAATCACTTGATGGGACCATAAGAGAGCTAAAGCTCATATTTAATGCAAAGCCAGTGAAAGCTAAACTATGAGAAGCTTTATCTTATTTTAGCTGATGGTCTCGGTGTGTGTACCTCCTGGAAGAGTTTGGCTGGAGCTGCAAAGCCTTTCTGTTCCTCTAAATACTGGGACCATGACCACGACTCCACTTTTACACTGACTGCACCTGGACAGGTAAGAAAGACCAAAATCACCATTCAACACACTTTGATAAGCTTCCTCAAATCACTATGAAACAGGTATGGAAAGAAAACCACACGCCTGCTACTGATATGAGACAGAGAAATTAATTAATGAGAGTCCACACCTGTCTTTCCCAGTCCTGTCTCTGTTTTTGGCTCTTGATCTTTGTCCTCCTTAAATACCAAAGTATTTATTGATATAAGTTAGTGTAATACTTTTGCTGTTCCCTTATTTTTCTGAATATTTAACAGTGACTCATCGTCAGCATGCACTGTGTAGATAAAAACCAGTTCACCAATCCTTTAAGCCTTACCATAGCCTCGGGCTCAGAGTCTTCCTCAGAGGGGCTTAAGTAATCCCTCCTCCTCCTCTTCTTCATCGGCTTCAGCAGCTCTGGGTTACGGAAGGCCACCGATGTTTCCAGAGCCCTCTCAACACCTGAGAGACTGGAATATGCATTAAAACAAAGAGAATATTAGTTATACCAATTTTACAATTAATAATAGAAAAAAAATCACAAAGGTAATAGCTTTAAAAAAGCAAAATTGAATGAAGAATTTTAAATAAGCATCCCGTGTCTCAACAAAAAGTTAAGCTTGAATTTTTTGAGCCAATATCTTGATAAAGACTTGTGTTTTAATGTTTTAATGATTTAATGGGAAGAAATGCATTAGGAAATAAGAATCTGTCTTACATATATTTAATTCACGTCTGGATGGCAGAAAACTAGCACGAGTAAACTCATGACAACCGCTAACAAAAATGAATCATAGCGTTCAAAAGTGAGATGAAAACAAAACATGGCGTCTTTGTGCTTTTTGTTTTCGGTAAGTGTTTCAAATTTCAATAAAGATACAAAGAAGAGATTAACCATATTATACAGTACTGTACTAAAGCTCTTGATTTTGTATTTGATTAAATATTACTGTTTAATTATCTAAAGATTTCAATTTTCTTTAAATTTTAAATATCTAAAATGTTGTGTTCGATTGTATCTGAGTTATCCTTTATTTATTGTAAAGCATCTTTGGGCTTGGTGAAAGGCGCTATATAAATTAAACTTATTATTATTATTAAAGTACCGGATTTTTTGGACCATAAAGCTCACTTAAAATCTTTTAATTAGATCAAAAATTTACTCTAATAAGCAGGGGTCAAATGAGACGTGACCCTGCATTAGTGCTCTTAGAATGCTGTGTATTCTTACGTCCCCTGATAGCATGATTCCATTTCAATTAAGGAATTTTAAGACACTTCTGCACAAATAAATAAAATAAACATAAACGTGAACCAGAATGAAGTCCCAGAATAATCACTTAAGTGGCGATGTAAAGCACTGGATGTTCCTGGTCACCATTTTTTTTCAGTTCACGCTCTGTCAGAAGAGTCTATATATAAACTCTACCAAGCATCAGCGTTTTACTGCTTATATTATACAACTTCTCAAATATATTACACAACTTGTGCGTGGGAGTGACATTAAACATTCACAGGATCTCCCGGAGCAGCAGAGCAAACAGTGAGAGTGTGCTGAGCTACAGAACCGAACACAGCCTGCAGAAAAATGAAGACTTCTTAACTAAAGCGTCTGTGCCGTCTGATTTCTAAATGATCTGAAGAGGCCTGATTTAGTAAATGCCTTTCTAGCTTCCTGCTGATTTCACTATAAAGATCTGTCTCAGCAATAACGTTTGGTCCTCAACTCCCAATCTTATAAGGAAATGGGGTAAGGGGCTGGACATTAAAATAATTAGCCTAGTATCATAACGGCTGCACCACCACAGACCCTTAAACTTCATCTCCAACCTTGCCTTGATTACTTGTTATAGAGCAGCTCCTTTCTTCATACTTTGTTAACCACCATATTTTGTACAACATCAGAAGAATAAGGTGTTTTCTCTGAGTCTCACATGGGTTCTTGTCATTTTCAGGCTTTATTTCTGCAGCCTGTCCAGTTCAGAATCTAGTGACGTGTTTAACTCCTTTATTGAGACTCCACTGGCTGCAGCGTTTATATCACTACCCAGTTCCCAGCCAGGTTTTACTCTGTGTTATTTAAATCTCTTGATTCTGAGCTATAAACCTGCACACCAGCTCTGCTCTTCAGCTTCAGGACTTTTCTTTTCCTTTCACAGAACTCTTAGGACTCAACTTTGCAAACGAGACCTAGGATAACGTCTCCTCTATCCTCCGATCAGTTCTTTGTACATTTGTGTATCTTTGCAAATTTATGCTCTAAGTTCTTAGTGTGTTTAGTCTCACACTTTTTAATCTCTGGGTTGTATAAGTCTCTAATCTAACAGATAATGAACAGCTATAAAATATCAAGTACTTTTCTTGTAGCATCTGTAACTGTTTGCACTTTAGAAAAGCATCTGTCAAATGACTAAAGGTAAACGGCGGCTCATAACGTGGGCTCAGCTGGCACCCAAAGTAAGAATCATACCCTTAGACTCACACAACCCCACAGCCGGCACAGCCACTTTCTCTCCTTCACCCAATTTCTGTTCTTATTTGGTTATTCTGCTTCCCATGCACCTAATATACTTGATGGTTGAGTGTAATTCACAATCTTAGCTTAGGTTATTCTTGCCAGCTATTCTGTTTTCATTTGGAATTCTTGCTAAAAGGTGAACAAACATTTTATTGCAAAGCAGCTACACGATGATCAGGTCAACAAGCAGAACATCAGCCCATATTTGAGATCCAGGAAGACTAAAGTCCAGCACTGTTCGGAGATCTTCGACTCCTACTATATCTGATAATTAATTGCTCAAGCGAATCAGACGTCTTTGAACAAGGAATCCCAAAACTGTGCTGGACTCCAGTCTTCCAGGACTACACATGCACTTCTGAAGACATTTTGAGTCATGGTGGTTGGGTAACCAGCTCCTTAACCTCAAAACAACAACGCAAGGATGTTATTGGCAATCTGGCAGCACTACCTTTGACTCCAGCTGTAATTCCTCAAATACTAACTACATTCAGATGAAAGTTACTTGTTTGGTCTCGGATCACGGCGGAGCTCCTCAGAGTAAGTGTGTTTGGCTTCTTGATCGATGTTCTTATGCAGAACCGAGCTCTCCTGGACCTTTGGATTCACCTTCACAATCTCGCCAATTTCAGCAGATACAGCCTGGACAACTGGAGAAGAAGAAAAATCACAGGCTGTTGTTATAGCAGTAAAGGAGCCCTCAACCAGACTTTACAGTCGTCACCATGATTCTCAGCAGGTGGTGTTCTCCTGGCATCCAGAGACCGACAGATGAAGCTTGATGCATCATTAGAATGAATGAAAAAATTAGAGACATAATGGCTCACATTTATACAACAAGCTTACAGAACCTATTTCTCTAAGCTCAAACCAGAAATTGGTCTTCCTCAAAGCGTTCCAAAGACTTGTGCAAACTGCAGTGTCTTAGTAGAGGGATCACTAGGCAGGTATCACTATATTAGGAGAGCTACTGAGCTCCTGTGTGTGATTATTGAAAAGAAATGTAAAGGAAAATGTTAAAAGAAGGGAAGTGTGAACAGCTTAGACCAGAAGGCTCAATTAGGCCAGAGAGAACAGGAAGAAGAGTTTACAGGGTTATTATCTCGTTAAGAATAGTGCTTTGGTGATGGACCGACTAACAGATGAGGTCAGGCAGGAATCCCCATGGGATACGATATTTACAGGTGATACTGTGGTCTGTGGTGAGAACAGGGAACAGGTGGAAGATAATTTAGAGAGGTGGAGATATGCACTTGAAAGAAGAGGCCAAAGAGCAGATATATGGATGCAGTTAGAGAGGATATGGAAGTAGTTGGTGTGAGGACAGAGGATGCAGAGGA
>JAVSBU010267348.1:0-11603 GCA_033118015.1 Loricariichthys derbyi | reverse complement strand
TCCGCTTAGGGGGCGGAGCTAAATTTGCATATTTTCCTGACCTTCCTAAATGCTTAACCAGGATTTTTGCAGGTAAAATCGAAAAAGGCTTATCTCGATTAACTCGGCCGCAACCGTGTATGTGTGAACTAGGCTTTAGAACTAAATATGGTTATATAACAGTTTATGCCATTAGATTAAATTGCTGAAAGTGGATCTACGGAGGTGGTTTGACTTTGAAACAATGGTGATTTGCAAACTATTTTGTAAATAGGCTGCTGTTAAAGAGAGCACAACCATCTTATTTCACCATCTGCAAATTAATCACCGTGCAGAATATGAAGATTACAAACTGCAGGAGACAGCTGTCCACGGCAATCTTAAACCAGCCAAGGTACCAGCATAAAAACAATCGATCGGTGACGAATCACCCATAACCAGTGATTTGTGCCTGTCACATTGAACTTGTCTGGAGCTTTAAACACAGCTCAGCCATTGGACTAGACGCCAGACTAACATTACCAAAGTACTGTCTAATTATCACTATGGACAAAATTGCAGAAAATATCAAGATATTTAATATCAAGATATCGGCTTTTGTCAATATCACACATCCCTAATTATTACTAGATATAACAGCAGAACAGCTTTGAGGACCAGAGTGTGGGAGAATGAAAGAACTCAGCACTAAGACAGATTCAAACAGTAGATTATTACTGCGCACCGTCTCCGTATTCCTCTACTGAAGTTAGTGACAGCAGGCTGTGCTGATCGCTGCTTGAGCTGCTCGTCCTGCGTGCTGCAGCCGCCGCCCCCTGCTGCTCAGCAGCCCAAGATGAGGAGGAGGAAGAAGACGAGGACGAGGGGACCTGGTGAACGAGCACAGTCTCCGAATGGCGTGCAGAGTTGGAGGAGGATGTGGACGGGAGGCTGTGCTCAGGTCGGGACTGGCTGAGGTCTGAAGCGAGAGGGTCTGTCTGCGGCCCCTCGGAGAGCACTATGTTCACACGGGACTCCGGGGGAGGAGCAGCCGCTCCGCCACTACCGTACACCGCCTCCTCGTAGGAGGGCAGAGAGACCTGAACGCCCTCCACCACGATAGAGCCAGCCTGACCACACACAACCTGCTCACGTCTGTGCCGCCGATACAACAAAGAGAAACAGATATAGGGGAAAGCATTCAATCAAAAATGAACAACGGCATAAGAATAATGAAAGCGGAAATTATCATTTATTAATTAATTAATATTTAATTACATATTTAAGTTTTATATAAGCTTAGATGTAGCATCATTAAAACTAAAGTGTATAAACATCTTAAAATAATAAATTTTAATCTTCGTAATTTTTTTTTCCGCAATTGAAGAATCACTTACAGACAAAAGTCTGTGGACGCCTTCTCCAATTATTAAGCTCAGCAACACTCACTTTCATAATACGTTCATAAATATAAAGCAGACATTTCTAGATTCTCCACAGACAAACAGTGGCAGTAGAATTTTGTTCTGACACCCCAGTGACTCTCAAAATGGCACATTTGTAGGTTTCCGCTTCCAAAAAGTCAGTTTATCAATTTTTCATTTACATTATTTAGCAGACGCCCTTATCCAGAGCTATTTACAAGCCAAACAATTGTGGATTAAGGATCTTGTTCAAGAATCCAACAGTGACAGCTTGGCAGAGGTGGGATTTGAACCCGGGGCCTTCAGGTCCAAAGTCCAGTATCTTAACCACTAGACTACCACGGTCCCATTTTTCTACCTGCTGCCCTTTGATGTTTTGCACAAAACTTTGACCTCAACTCCATCACCTTAAAATGCACTGCAATGCAAAAAAGTGGGATTGAATACCCTAGTGGTTAATGTAATATGGACCAGAAGGTTCAGGGTTCAAATCCCACCTCTGCCAAGGTGCCACTGTTGGGTTCTTGGGGCAAACCAAAGCTAACCCAAAATTACATGGATTGTATGATTGTATCAAATATAAACATACTAGGGCTTAATGTTTAAAACATTAAAAGCTGACCCTCACAGTCATGTTCCAAAATCTACTGGGTAGCCCTTTTAGAAGAACAAAGACTGTCATATCAGTATAACTCCATACTAATAGCCATGATTTGGATGTAATATTTTGAATGTCCACAAACCTTTGTCTATAAAGTGTTCATTAAATTACAGCCTGCGTTCTGTTAGAGACAGTCCGTCTTACCTGCTGTGATGGAAGGACTTGAGTTTGGGCTGCAGCAGGACAAACAGGACGACTAGCAGCAGGATGAGGGCAACTGAGCTGGCAGTGGATGCCACTATAGAAAGAGCAGGCATAGCCAGGGGAGAGCGTTCGTCCTTCCCTGTGATCAACACACAGCAGCTAATGAGATGAAAATTGTGATTGACATGATGTGGTACAATCAGCACAAACAGTGGTGTGGTAACTAAAACAGAACCTTACGTTAAATCCACAGAAATCAACCTTATCTATCAGAATGGACTGAAAGTCCAAGACTGTTTATTATGCTATAAAAGATAATTTCTTTCTTATATCTGATTAGATTAATCTGCTTTTCTTCACTAGTGCTGTCACGGCACTAACCTATGACTTCAATATGATACCTGACAGACAATACCATGGCAAAAACCAAAAACATCAGAAAAACGGAATACTACATGACACAACAAGGAACTTCCAATCCTCTGTTTTTATTCAAGTGTGCAGTAATTTGATATCCTCTAAATCCTTTTGTTTTTGGGATTTCTTTCATAAGTTAATTAACTTTGTATTTGCAACCACAGTTCACCAACTAAACCGAGCACATTTTCTAGGAAAATAAATAAGGTTTGAGAAAAATGAACTTAACATGATTATCATAGCCAGTACTGTTGAGTTTTAATTAACCATTTATAACTGGTGTTGATATTGTACCGTATTTTCTGGACTATAAGGCACACTTAAAATCCTTTATTTTGATCAAAAATCGACATTTCACCTTATAATCGGTGCCTTATGTATGGATTCTGGTTGTGCTTACTGACCGATTTTATGTTGTACACGGTGCTCAAAAATCTGTCAAAATGTTTTAGAATGGCTTTGGTAAAGGACGAAACCGACGCGCTTGATGGATTTTAGGAGCATTACGGTAACCATAGTCAGGGTGTTTGTTATGAACTCAAAACAGAGCCTGTTAAGAGACATGCTTGTGAAGTGGATTTCAAACTCAAGCCTATCAGGTATGCAGTAGAACATGGAAATAGAGCAGCTGTGAGAATTTTCAACATTAATTAATCAATGGTGTGGAAGTGGAGTGGTTTTCTGGAGGATTGTACTCTACAGATTGAAATTAAGACCAAACAGAGTTTCAGAGGGAACAAAACATGATGGCCACAGTTAGAGGACGTTATTGAACAGAGAACAGCAGGTAGAAGCGTCTCTACAGTCTCTATTCAAACTTTCATGAAGAACTGAATCATCACTAAACAAATAAGTAACAGCAATGAGACTCAGATAATGAGAGAGAGATTTGGAGATGATTGATGCTGAAATTGCTCACCTGTTTACCTCTGACACAGAGAATGATGGATTTAATGGATTTACGGAGGAGGAATGAACTGAAAAAGTGAGTGTATTGTTTTTTTTATTTTATCTTATAACTGAACAATATTTAGAGTTATTGTGAATGAGTTGAATAAAGTTTAACTTATCTGACCGTTTTGTTTCTCTGAATGCTTTAATCCGGTGTGTCTTATATATGGGATTAGATCCATTCATTAATACTGTGCTTTATAATCCGGTGCGCATTATAGTCCGGAAAAAACGGTACTTGTGAACACCTGATTTTATTATTAGAATCTTGGAAGTTTTGCTAAACGTTACCAGTATGAACATATAAAGCCAGCACAGTGATTCCTTAAGGACCCATTGTCCTTAATTAAGGACCTGTCAACCCATTTGAAAAGGATACTTCTTTGTATAAGAATTTATTAATTAATTTACATTTTTATTGAATGGATGCATCCCTTTATAAAGACATTGGTTCAGGCTGAGGAACTATATCACAATGGAGTTCAGTCATACATAAAAGATGTCAAAACGTTAAAACACTAAAACATTTTTAGCTATTTACACTGCATAAACTCTGTCCAGGGGAACTTTGAGTTCAAGCTTGAATCTAATAGTGACTGTTACATGGTCTTATCGGAGAGCGTCTTTAAACACAACACAACTAGACCAACAATATAGAAATAATTAAAGGGTTTATCCAGTACTAAATAAAGTGTATCTGTATTTGAAGTACATGATAAATAAATACATATGAGCACTTGTAAAGCCTTATATTCAGTAAATGAACACTAGTTTATGCTAAATAAAAATCGGGTCATAAACATTTACGGAGATAGCCAATTGACATGACGGAAAATTCAGACTACTTCCGATTATCGTGCACTTGGTTCAGTCTGTTAGTGACGTCATTGTCAGACTCTCGTAAAAATGGCTGACAGCTCTTCAGATGAATTTTGCTCAGAGTTTGACTTGGAATGTCTACAAGAAGAGAAACTTCCCTACAGATTCGGGCCAAACATGGAGCAAAAGCTGTCTAGGACGCATCTAGAGCTGCCCAGGTTATCGCAATCGAAGAAGTGGATTGCATAGGCCACTCAAATTGGTAAACAAAGTGTATAATTTTTAATTGACGACATTTTTATTTTGCGATTTATGTGGTCTGTTACCCCCTACTGCTTTCCCTGAGCTGAGATGACCAGAGCAGAATGCTTATGAAAACCTGCAGCCATTTGCAGATGAGGCTTGTTAAGTTATCTTTAAACCAATAGCTCTGACTGGATTAATCTATATCCATAATCTATCCATCAAATCCATTTAAACAATAAAAATATTCTTAAACACTCAAAAAATGAATTTTTGTATGATCTGGTCTTGGTAAAATAAGCCATAAATACTTGAAAACAAGCGAAAATCCACTGCACTTTCACCATCTCTGAGGATGTGCATGGTATATTCCAGTGCCCATATTTTGATGGAGACACATCTACGATATTCCTTCTCACCCTATTTTAATGAGGGGATCCCCAATTATATCATTTTCCTCCAATAAAACAAGTTTTTTACGAAGCATTAACAATTCCAAGTGTTTAGCGGCACGAACAATGGCCTGAACCGATGACTTTTGTTCGCATTTCTCTTTGGGGAAACGATGTAACAAAACGTCTTTTCCAGCCTTGTTGAAGCACCCGCTCGCACAATAAATGGTTTTCCTTATTGCACAACGTCCAAAATTCACATTTTTATAAAAATTGTATTCAAAATCAAATAATAAGTGCTAAAATAGACAAAAATAAATAAATAAATAAATAAATATCACGCGAGACCTCAACACGTAAACAAATGCAACAAAATGGCGGACGAGAAAAACTAACCCGACAACGATGTCACACCAGGTTCTCTTCCCGATGATTACCGAGAATCAACGAAAATGGGCCTGACCTGCAGTGCGCGTATGACCCGATTTTTATTTAGCGTAAACTAGCGTTAATTTACTGAATATAAGGCTTTATAAGTGCTCATATATATTTATTTATCATGTACTTCAAATACAGATACACTTTATTTAGTATTGGATAAAACCTTTAAACATATTACTAGGTAAAGCATGATTTTAAGCAGTCAAGTCAATAACGAGACATCCAAAATTATTTAATGACCTAATTTTAGCACACAAGACTGCAGTTCATTTATCCCACAGGGTTTTACCCTATTTATTAGCTTGTTTTTTAGGCTAGGCTGTACCTTGTCCTGGGTGACAGATGATGGGTGCTGATGAGTCCCAATCTCCATTTCTGCATGTATGGTATCTGTAGCCTTTCAGGGTGTAGCCTTCTTCACAAAAATACTCAATCACTGTGCCTTCGGTCAGTTTGGGGCAGGGTGAAGGGTGGCACATGTAGCCCCCATTCTCTGGCTCACTGGGAGGACGACAAACTGGGCAAACACACAGGGATTCAACGTTAAATGAGTTTATTCTTGACAGAATACAGAACAACAACAAATCTGTAGCAAGTAAACATATTTGGTCAACAGGGGGCAAAGTCAAAAGAGACCATACGATTGATCAGTAACTGTCTATAAAATAAAAAAATTGATTTACATGTGCGACTCACCATCGTTTTTGAGGCAGTGGGGCGGGGCGGACGACCAGTGGCTCTGTGTGGTGCATGTGATGATGCTGTCACCGCTCAGTGTGTACCCTGAATCACAGCTGTACTGCAGCACTGTGCCCACGGGAAAGGAACCGCGATTAGTCTCTGTGAAGTTCCCCCGGCCATGTAGAACTACTGATGGTCTAGAACAACCTGCGAGAGCAAGTTGAAAAAGAAGCGATCAACGTCATTCACTTTAAAGGTGAACATTATAAGAATTATAATAAGCATAACGTATAAAATAGTCTTATATATGTGCAATTCCTGTCTGAATGTCAGAAAACTAGTACAAGCAAACCCCTGTGATACCTGTTTTCGGTAAAAGTAAGTTTTACAAAAGGTAAAAAAAAATAAGAATTACTGTGTTGTACAGATTAGTAACATACTAAATGTTTCAGAGCTTTCAAATAATTTTGGAGTAGCAGGGTTGCATGCCAAAGTAGCAGGCACCTTAAGTTATGACTGACACCTAGTGGGAAATATATGAATTACGTTACTTAAATTAAAAAGTAGACAGCGCAGAGTGGTGGAGTAGGTGGAAAAAGCACACAAAAGTCCTTCTATCAAGCTTGTATATCATGCAGACACCTAATCTGAACAGTGGAATGTGCACTCAAACATGGTAGTTTATCCCATGACAGCTCTGTAGTGCAGTTTAAAAGGGCTCCAATAAAATGTCTCTCCTTAGCTGTGAAACTCTTGATTGTGTTGATTTAAGACCCCATCACATTCATTTAGCTCCTAATGAGTGCCACAAAAAGCGCTAGCCAGCCTATACAGGGCTAATAAAACTTTCCTCACAAATTATTCTAAATGCATAATGCGTAATTCTGCTCATTAAAACCAGACTTTAATCACTCTGCCAATACAGCAAAGATCAATAGCGACTGAACTCATCAACAAAACATAAAGCCATAAACCCAGAAAAGGTTATGTTTGTTTCTAAGGTTTCATAAACAGAAACTCAAATCTCTAGCTATTCCTACCCTGTGAGTCACTGACCTAAAAGGGCAAACAAGGAACATGTGATAAAAAAGAATTACAGAACTGCGAAGGGAACAAATTTAAGCCAGATGCTGAAACAAGCCTAGACAGGTTGTGCAGAAAGTGAGGCGTTTCTGCAGCAAGAAGATTAAAAGGTCGTCTATTTGCAGAAGTGCGGAAATTCATACCAGCCCACAATCCTGACCAGGATAAGCAGGGTTAAACTTGGATTGTTTTTCCCTTTGCATTTATCTATACATTTATAGCATTATAATGTGTGCCAGAGTGGCATACAACTGATTTAATCTTACAAGGGCAACTCAAAATAACTAAGGGTTAAGGGCTTTGGGGGTCCAAGCGTGGCAAGGTTTTGGCAGAGCCAAAGAATGACTGAATAGAACAGGCTATTTGAAGTGGAAGTCCCCCTTAAATACTTGACCTTTGCAAGGACTTACCCCTACGCCTATAACACATAAAACTTTAGCAATTACCACATAGTCGAGATGTTAAGATTTCACCATCACCTAGTCTACGATGAAACCATTTTTCACCACAACAGCATCACTGCGAGGATCACAGTGCTGTCAGCAAAAGTGGTTTCCTGTGCGTTTTTCAGATTTCAGAGCTGTGCAAAATCAGAATGTTCAACTCATTAAAACATTAAGAAATTCTGAAGAAAAAGGGTGAAGATTAAAGAGAAAACAATTTAACACTAAAGTGAAATTCTAATCCTTCATTACAAACAGAGGCTAAAGCTAATCACATAATACTGATCACTTCGTTCTGCAGCAGCTTTGAGGGCTAAACAGACTACAAGCTTGGATTACAGTCTGATCCCCAGACGGGGCGACAGCGTCTGGGTCGAGAAATGTGTTTTTCATGAACCTCATTTGCTTCAGACTAATCCTGGAGGGCATCAAGTATCCAATAACATCCAGCTTATAGAACCTAGATGCTTTGTCAGTTACATTCACAAACAAAAGGATTTTAGCAAGTTGATACATTAAAGGAAAGTAAACATGCTTCTGCAGTGCAAACGTGCTTAAAAACACCCAACCCTGTTAATACAACACCGCTCATATACAGGCAGAGGTATAAGAAGGGTGTAAAATTTCTTTTTTGACATGGAGAGGTCGTATTGTCCTTGTATATAGTGTTTCAGAGCGAGATCTGCACAGGGTAACTGCAACCACACATCTAAAGTTTCTGTTGGTCTACACAGAACTCATCAGTGTCCTCCCAGAGGGGACAGGACTGCCGAGTCACAACATGTGCATGTGTGTGTGCAGACAGAACTAAAAACCGAGTGCAAAAAGAAAAAAAAAAAAAGATAAGAACTGAAGTTATGATTAAGCCATGTTTTGTTCATGTCTTCATGCTTGTTTGTGTGTGAGCCAAAGCCGGTCTAAATAAAGGAGTCGGGGAAAACGGTCTGGGTGTGTCTGAGTGATGGAAAAGCTGGTTTGGGAAACAGTGCTAAATAAACAGAACAGCTGCTGGGAAAGAAGATTTAAGGAGAAGCAAAGGCTTTTACACAACTCCTATAATTGGGGAAGGGTGCAGAGGTATGTTCATGGCTAATATCAAAGCAAAACCGTTTAAACCATTCATGGTATTTATTTATTGCTTGATTTTTTTTTAAATGCTTAAAATCCCAATACAAAAAATATAGGTGCAAATTCAGTTTTATGTATTCCTTATTAATGTATTATATATATTAGATCCCAGATTACAGTGAAAGTTAAGAGATATTATTCTAATAAGCAGATACGCTTAAAATTGAAAACAGATAAAATGGGTTTCCAGATAGATTTTTAACATTAAAACTAGAGAGGTGCATTTCCTGCAGAAAATGCGAGTGTGACTGCCACGACACAAGTGCCGGGTCAGGGTGCCCCCTGGTCCATGCATGGCGATTTTCATGTTTCTAGCTCAAAAAGTGTCAGTTACGGCTGTCGGAATTCGGCCGTAATGTTAAGTCAATGGGAAAATTTTCTCGGGTTTTCGCACATAGCCCGCGAATGCGATGTGCGAATTCTTAGCTGTGTTCAAGCAACCATGGGCCGAAATTCTGCATGTTTCAATGTTTGCCCCGTGTCGATATCTCGAAAACTGCGGGCGAAATTAAGTGTCAAAAAACGGCCAAATAACATTGTGCTCAATGGGTTTCCTATGGCTGGAAATTGTGGGTGTGGTAAATAAAATGACCGGAGTGCCCGATCATGCCACGACTTCAAGTGCCAGGTCAGGGTGCCCCATGGTCCATGCATGCCGAATTTGATGTTCTTGCTCAAAAATTGTCAGAGTTACGGCCGTCCGAAGTTGGCTGTAATGTTAAGTCAATGGGAAATTTCTCTCACGTTTTCACGCATAGCGCGCGAATGCGACATGCGATTTCTTATCTGTATACAAGCAACCATCTCCCAAGAATTCTGCACGTTTCCGTGTTTGTCCCGTGTCGAAATCTCAAAAACTGCAGGTGAAATTGTGTCAAAAAACGGCTGAATAATAATAATAAGAAGAAGAAGCAGATAGATGACCTTCGGATAACAATAGTGTGATTGTCATAGGCAATCTCACACATAAAAGATCTTTTGGCAGTCAGTCACGTTTGAGTTCAGAAGGTGCCGGACTATGTGAGGGAAGGCTTTTATGGGGGAGATTATTCCCCAGTGCTGCAACACTGACTACTACCAAGTTCTGGCACTATCAGGACATGCTTATCCCTGCACCCTGTGCTCTGCAGGGATAGGTGCCCCCACAACCCTGACCAGAAAAGATGGGGGTAAAACGTGCAAATAAAAGCCTTTAATCACCTTCATCTTTGGTATATTTTATATCTAAAATAAAGCTTCAAGCTAATTGCTTCAGAAACAATATAAAAAAAATTAACATGCAGACCTTCAGAATTTGACCGCCTCTTTACTTGAACAATTTAGACATCTAATAGTCCGTTTGAACCTCCCCACGTCGAACACGAATTCAAACTTCGAACATCTGCACACTCATTAGAACAGTCAATGGTGCAATCTTCCAACCACCAGTTGGTGGCGATAAGGCACTAATATGGAATCGCCATAAAATCCAAAAGAAGAAGAAATAAATAAGATATGATCACACCCTTTATCATATTTAATATTATATTATGCATTTTATATTAGTCTATGGCTGTGATTTCATACACCCCTTCAATCTTGGAACTGCCATTCCAGTGAAATGATTTATAGTCACTTATTTCTTCTTTTTTCCATGTTATCCATTATTACATTCATTTGCTTTCTTCATGCTTTTAACCATTAATTGTGTATGGATATAGGCATAAAAACACAACCATGGAGGTCCAGAACAAAAGAATCCTATTTACATTACTTCTTAAGAGGAAATTTGATTCTGATATGCCTTCAAAAACCAATTAAGTTAGAATTCTGAGGTTCCAAAGTAGTTATTTTTACATGATCACTCCATTCTACTGAAGTGAACCTGAAAGCAAACCAGCTGCAACGGGCCTCAGTTGTTCTTGTTTTCACATAGTAAGCGCATTTTAAGAAGTTCTCTTTGTGGTCTGCTTCAAATCTAATGACCGCTAGCTGAACAAACCAGAGCTCCTTTAGAATTGAGGGCACAGCTGTGCAACGTTTAATTATGGCTAGAGTATTTAAGACAACCATTTTAATGTTGCTGTTGGCAACACTTATCAAGTTATCTTATTATAAACTAATAAAACCTAAAATAGGGCACAGTGTAAACAACTGTCTCCTTGCAACTCAGAGTCCTGAGAGTCCCAGGCACTGATTTTTTCCCCACTTTCTAAAGAATTACAATAGGTCAACTGGCATCTCTAAAGATCCCCAGCTGGAGTGAGTGACTGAGTGTGAGCACAGGTGAACATACTCTGTTATAGCACCTAGCCCCCTGCAGCCCTGAACTGAATTAACCCCGAGTTAGAGAGGGTTAAATGAATGAATAAAAAAAGAAAATTGGTTGCAGAATAAACCTAAATCACCTGATGCTTCTTGCCATAATCCTCATGTTTATACGTCTATAGGTATACAGGCACGTACAGTGTGTACGAAAAGTATTCAGACGCCTTTAAATTTTTCACACCATTTCATAGCAGCCATTTGCTAAAATAAAAAATTTTAAAAAATCATTTTTTTCTCGTTAATGTACACTCCATCTTGACAGGAAAAAAAAAATCAGACGTAGAAATTTTTGCAAATTTATTAAAAAGGAAAAACTGAAATATCTCATGATCATAAGTATTCAGACCCTTTACTCAGTATTGAGTAGAAGCTCCCTTTTGATGTAGTACAGCCATGAGTCTTCTTGGGAATGATGCAATAAGTTTTTCCATTTGGGGATCCTCTGCCATTCTTCCTTGCAGATCCTCTCCAGTTCCATCAGGTTGGATGGTGAACAGCCATTTTCAGGTCT